>ML330060.1:0-55040 GCA_005239505.1 Nicotiana paniculata | reverse complement strand
ATTACGAGAAGTTTGACTAGACACATAAAGAAACACCCTAAAGATAAAGCTAAATTTCTTCAAATGAAAGCTGCGGCTGAGGGGACAAGTGTACCTAGTCAGGTTGACCCGAATACCGGATCAAATTAATTTCAACCGGGAATTAACATTGTTACCGGTGGTATTTTATATTACGATCCAAGAAAAATGAAGAATTGGCAAAAATGGTTACTGTTATGTGCTTACCCTATAATTTTCCTTCTAACCCTCACTTTGTGCATTATATTAGAAGAGTTTTTAATCCTACTTATAAAGGATGGCCTCGCACAAACGTAAAGAGCAATATTTATAAATATAAACATGAATATGAACAATATTTGAGCTATTTATTTACTCATATAAATTGTCGTGTTGCTATTACTACTGATATTGATAGAAGTGGTAATGGATGTGACTATCTTACTATTACCAGTCATTGGATTGATGAGAATTGGATAATGCAAAAGCGCATTATTGCTTATAGAATAATTAATTCATGTCACACAGGAAAATTTATTGCTAGCACGGTTACGGATATTTGTAGATAGTTTTGCACTAAAGATAAAATAATGTCAGTTTCAATGGATAATGCTTCTACTAACACTAATGATATTGCCTTGCTTACCACTACACTAAATCCTGCATTTAGTAATATTTTTCATGTTAGATGTATTTGTCATATTTACCATTTAATTGTCGGTGATGGTATGAGAATTTTAAATGTTAAAATTAAAAAGGTTAAAATGGCTCTTAACTGGCTTTTTTATCAAACCGTAGAAGTAGACTTAGAGAATATTTTAAAAGATGTGATGAATTTGGCCTAAGAGAAAGAAAGGTTCCTAAACCTTGTCCAACTAGATGGAATTACATGTATGAAAGTTTAGTCGTTGCATATGAATATAGAAACCTAATAAACTCAATGTTTAATGCTCGTGTAGCTGATGATGATGAGCACCTTACAAATCAGGATTGGGCTAATATTAAAATGCTTGTAGAATTTTTAGAAAAATTTCATATTGCCACAAATGAATTATCTAGGCAGTATTATTCTACTATTTCTAACTGTTTAGTTTGTCTTGAAGAACTTGCTACCTTGTTTAATCAATTTTCAGAGGGTGGGGTAATTTATGAACTTGCTATTGATTCTATGAGACAAAAGTTTAAAAAATATATTTTCCCTATTCCCCCTATTTATGATGTTGCTGCCTTGTTAAATCCTACTATGAAATTAAGAGGTCCTCAATTTTTGTATGAAACTGTTTATAATGGTTTAGCACTTGAAGATGAGGAATTGTCTACACTTCCGGAAGCAATAGCTTCAATCAAAAAATAAATGCTCAAACTATTTATAGTGCTTATCAACTTGCCTTAGAAAGCTAGACCAAATGTTCTAACTCCTACTTTTTCTAGTTCTCAATTATCTAAAAGAACTGTCGGAGTAAGAGCACTTAGTGCTTGGGCGGGGTTCAGGGGTTCTCAAGATTCCACGGCTAGTGATTATTCACGACTAAATGAGCTTGAAGTTTATTTGTCGCAGGGACTTGAAGAAGTGAATCCCGACGGCTCCTTTAATATTTTGGAATGGCAAAAGGACAAAGAAAAATACTTTCCGGTTCTTTCAAGGATGGCTCGAGACATTTTAAATATTCAAGCTTCAACAGTGGCATCGAAGAGCGCTTTCAGTCAAGCAAGACTTCAACTTGGTGATCATAGAGCGTCTATGAGGGAGAGCTTGGAAAAATCAGTACTCTTCAGTGATTGGATCCGTTCAGAACGAAAAATTTTTGGACTTGCTGAATCACAACCAGAGGTAGACAAAGCTTACAAAGAAATGCTAGCTGAACTTGCGGAGGATGCTGCTTCACCCGGAAGCTATCACGACCCAAATTTTCCTCCGTTGGGTATCGTGATAGCACCTAGTTTTAAGGACTAGGTAAGCCTAACATTTACACTGAACAACAACAATAATAAAGGAATTTTAAAATTTTTGAAATAGAATTCTTGACAGAGTTTACAATTTCTCAAAACCCGGTAAATACAAGTCATAAGCTCTACGAAATATTTCTATCAAATCTAAGTACAACTGTCTAGGAATAAGTAAGTACAATTGAATAGAAATAAAACAGGAAGGTGACTCCGAAGCCTGCGAACGCAGCAGCAGGTTACCTTGAGTCTCCTCAGCAACGATCTACGCAGCTACCAACAACCATAACCTGAAGCTGCACACAAAAATGTACAGAAGTGTAGTATGAGCATACCACAGCGGTACCCAGTAAGTATCAAGACTAACCTCGGTGAAGTAGTGACGAGGACTAGTCAAGACACCACCGGTCTAATAAGTGAAAAATGCAAGATGTATAAATGACCGAACCAAAATATCTATCTAAAGATTTCTCAATGTAATTAACGATACGATCGAATAATACGGAAGAAAATTCAATAATCACGATCAATGGACATCATAATAGAAATACACAAAGAGAATAGAAAGGATGCAATCCAAATGGCGGGAACTACGACCCAACAAAAATACAAGCAACTCAGCACTACATCAAATCATTCACGTCAGGCCTTAGCCAATAACTCAATAAAACTGGTCAAAATATATTTTCCCAAGTACTGCTCTTTCAAATATCATCAAAATACGTGATATTCAAAATATATTTTCTCAAGTACTGCTCTTTCAAATATCATCAAAACACGTGATGTTCAAAACATATTTTCCCAAGTACTGCTCTTTCAAATATCATCAAAACATGTGATGTTCAAAATATATTTTTCCAAGTACTGCTCTTTCAAATATCATCCAAACACGAGATGTTCAAAATATATTTTCCCAAGTACTGCTCTTTCAAATCTCATCAAAACACGTGATGTTCAAAATATATTTTCCCAAGTACTGCTCTTTCAAATATCATCAAAATACGTGATGTTCAAAATATTTTTTCTCAAGTACTGCTCTTTCAAATATCATCAACATACGTGATGTTCAAAATATATTTTCCCTAGTACTGCTCTTTCAAATATTATCATTCTGCAAGATAAATATTTATCAAATATACTTTCGAAAAGAAGTCCTTTAGACATAACTTTTCCTGGATATAATTGCTTTTCATCTATACTATTCAATATATATATTTATATATTTCGATTCAAATCTCCTCAATCATAAACTACCGGAACTCAGTCCGCCACTCAGAATTTGTCATGCAATGCAGTACATGGGGAAAGCTCCCGAATCTCTGTCCGTAGTCCCAATTTAAATATGCGATGCAGTACAAGGGGAAGGCTCCCAGATCTCTGTCTGTAGTCCCAATTTAAATATGCGATGCAGTACAGGGAGAAAGCTTCTATATCTCTGTCCGTAGTCCCAATTTAAATATGTGATGCAGTACAGGGGGAAAGCTCCCGGATCTCTGTCCGTAGTCCCAATTTAAATATGTGATGCAGTACAGGGGGAAAGCTCCCGGATCTCTGTCCGTAGTCCCAATTTAAATATGTGATGTAGTACAGGGGGTAAACAATCAGAATGCGACAGAAACAACATATATTGCCACAACCGGCGCGAAAGCAAACAAGGCCGAATACAAAGTGCGATGAGCAAATAAATACAAGGACTTAAATCACAAAAGTGGTAACAACTCGCTCGTAAGAAGTAGCCGCCGAGAGGAATGCCAAGCACAAAGAGATAACAACATAACGAGGGGAAAACAAGACAAATATAACAACGATTCCATACATTCAAGTTCGCAACCAAATCATCCCGGCAAGGGAATCAGCTATAACCATTCTCACTTAGACAATTAGCTTCACCGAATAAACTCAGTTTGAACAATGCTCAGTAAATAGGCAGCATATGAAGGAAGGTATAGCATAATGGTAGGAAAAATAAAGTCTTCATTTAAGTCAATTAAGATCATATAAGAAACAAGGAATGCTAGGCAAGTACTTCTAACTTGAACATGAGGAGATGAGATTAGGAATCAGGAATTCAGATATAACAAGTTCAATTCATATACGGGGAACATAAGGACCCAAAAATCCCCAAGGGCAATCTATTTGCAAATAAGTTTGAGTACACACTCGTCACCTCACGTACGCGGACTACAATCAACATAGAAGACTCAATCCTAAGGGGTAGTTCCCCCAAACAAGGTTAGGCAAGACACTTACCTTGACTGCACTAATCAACTCAATACCACGCTCTTGCCACGAGTACCCAACTCTGGGTGGCCCAAATTTAGACAATTCGATTGCATAGAGTAAATATCATCACAAGGAAACAAAATAATTAATAAGTCCGAAGTTAATACGCGAAATTAGGAAATTCGCCCAAAAAGTTCCCCGGGCTCATGTCTCGGAATAAGGTAAAAATTATATTTTCCGGACACCCATTCGCTCACGAGTTTAAACATATGAAAATCTCTCAAATCGGAGGTCAAAAACCCAATCAAAACTCAATAATTTGGTCTATGGAGTTTATCCCATTTTCTACCCAAAATTTTCGAAATTAAAGGTTGGAATTAAGATTGGAATAATGGAAATTGGTCTATAATGGATAGAAATCACTTACCCAAGTTACCCAGGTGCAAAAGTCTCCAAAAATCGCCTCTCTCGAGCTCTCCAATTCGAAAATGATGAAAATAACATAAACCCTCGAATCTGATATAATTGCCCAGCAATTCCGCACCTGCGCCCTTGGGACCACACCTGTGGTCCCGCACCTGCGGAAATACCATCGCAGGTGCGAAAACACACTAAAAAGCCTGGGGTCACACCTGCGATCAAATGGCCGCACCCGCGAAAAACACATCGCACCTGCGAGGATTGGGGGATTGGGCTAAGTCCGCACCTGCGAGCTCCTCGCCGCACCTGCGTGTCCGCACCTGCGGAAGGTCTATCGCAGGTGCGAGACACCAGAACCATCAATGGTTCAGTTGTCTCCCAAGTGCTAATAACACTNCATATCGAACCTGTACCGGGCTTCGAAATCATAATACGGGCCCGATATCACAGGTTTCACCTCAAATTTCATTTTTAAAAACCTTTATATTTTTCAAAAAACAATTTTCTTTAAAAATTCATTTCTCGGGCTTGGGACCTCGGAATTCGATTCCGGGCATACGCCCAAGTCCCATATTTTTTACGCACGCTCCGGGACCGTGAAATCACGGGTCCGAGTCCATTTACCAACAACGTTGACTGAAGTCAACTTTATTCAAATTTCCAATACACAATTTTTATTTTTATCAATTTTTTCACATAAAGGCTTCCCGGCTACACGCCTGGGCTGTGCATGCAAATAGAGGTGAGATAGAAGGAGGTTTTCACGACCTGGGAAAAAGAAATTAGATAGAATATACGGGATGACCCTTTTGGGTCATCACAGAAGTGGTGATGAACAAGCTTCTTTTCCGCCACCACCAACGAAAATTCCTCCGGACCTTGAAGGATTTATGAAATTTGTAAGAGATACAATGTAAATTAATATGTAACTTGTATTTTAGCACATTTTGATTAGTTATTTTCCTTTCAATGGTGGTATTAGCACCTTGTTGTGCTCATTCCATTGAGGGGGAGGAAGACTAAGAAAGATATTGCCATTTTTTTGTTAATGTTATAATAATAAAAATTATAACGCATTCCTTTGAATATCTCTTTTTGTGTTTGAATTTGAATTACAAAATTTAAGTCACAATTATATAATATAATTTACAAGAAATTGCCTTAGATAAACAAAATTTTAAAAAAAATAGTTCGGGCCCACTTAGGCCCACTTAGGCTCGGGACCATTTGGGTTTGGGCGCCTCCCGGGCCGGTTACTACACAAAGACCCACTTAGCCAGGGACCATTTGGTCCCAGAACCGATTGGACCCGGCCCACATGGCCCGTTTAGGCCCAAGCCCAGAATACAACCTTACTCCGTAGCACTATACAATACTGAATTTTATCTATTATATAGAAGAGAGAAGAGAAGGTTGACCAAGGGCATAATGGTCATTTCAAATATATTAGTGCATTGTTGCTTGTATATTAGGCTCAAAAGTTTGGTGGATCCCACTTTCAATTCAATCTTCACTATCTTCATTAAATGCATTACTTGATTGTTATTATTATTTTTTCAATAAGTACTTTCAACTAGAAATATTATATTTTTGATAATTTTATAATTCAAATGTTCACCTGATTAAAAATACCGAGGTCACATACATTTATATATGAGAATTCTTTTATCTCCTTTAGAAACATTATTTCATTTATTTTATTTATTAACTATTTCAGGTAAAGAAGATCTCATTAAAAAAAAATTAATGATAATGTATGTTGATTTACATTCAAATGTTATTATATCATTATAAATTGATATCATTTTATACAAAGTTCTCATTAAATTTTAATTTCAATTGGAATACTTTATAAAATTCGGAAAAAATATTTAAGAATAAAATATAGTTTGAAGTCCCCTTTTTTATTATAGAATATTAAAATTTTGTTGAAGTTGAATAATAAGTATCCCCTCTCTAAAATATGAGTTGAGAATATCTTAAGTAAAAATTAAGACACTTAATTTATTGAATTTTTTCTTTTAAAAATCATTATATATTAGGAAGTATGAGAAGTATCGTCATACATGATTATACTTCTCCCTCTATGATCGAAGTTAGATGAGTACATACTCTATTCAATAAGAATTCAACATTATATAAATTTTAAAATACATAAATATACAATTAATAATTTTTAAAAAATCTCAACAAATACTACTGTTGTGATAAAAATTGCATTATACACTAAATAGTATCTCAACCATATCAAATGAAACTAGAAAAAATTGCAATATTTTAATTTAAGGTCAATTTGATTAGTATTTAGCGTCATTGAGAGATTAATTTATTTTTAATATTATGTCATTAAACTAGAACAAAATACAATTTTTTTTTGTTAAAATTCTTGATAATTAAAAATAAGGACCAAAAAATACCTTTCATCAACTATTTGGGAATAATATTAATATATTTTATTATTCAAATTTGGATTAGTATAAACGGAAAAAAGTAATATATTAACACAACTGAAAATACTAAAAGAATAAAATTATATATCATTCAATTTAAACAATCAGAAAAATACAGGACAACTTATTTTTCAACTAACTTTTTAATTATTATTTTATAGTAATTAATTTAAGGCTTAGTGATGCAAAAAGATTTTAAAATAAAAAAGTGCAGACCCTATGTAGAAATAATTTAAATCTACTTGAATTATTATCTAATTATTGTATAATAAAGCATTAAACTTCGACAAGTATTTCAAAGTAATAGGTATAGTAATACGATTTCAGAAAAATTAAAATGCACATAATGCAATAGATAAATAACAATACATGTATTCGTGGTTCTATACGTTATTACAAAAAAACCTATTCTCTTTCTTCTTTTCCTAAAGACATAAAAAATATGTAATTAACAATAGACCAAGAAGAAGAAGAAGAAGACGAAGAAGTACATCATCTAATAGATAAAAAAAAGAAGTGACACACTTCACAAGGAATCGCCTTGGCGCTGGTTAAGTGGCTGAGTTTGCTTACAAAGGTTAGAGGTTTGAAATCTCGTATAAAACATTTTTTTGGCAAATATCTGAAGCAATCCTCTTTTGTTAAAAATTTTGTAAGTCAAGTAGAATCGAATCATACACCTCATTTGTCTTGAGACTCAACAAAACTAATGAGGCAAGGCTCATTCTCATCTACAAAAATAATAATTAATAGTAATATTTATTCTTTCTCCTTTGACACTTACAAAAAATCATGCGTATCTTATTAATGTTCTCATTTGGAAATCTACAAAGAAATTGAAAAAATAAAGTTATGGTAAATAGTGAGCACGTACATTTTAATAATGCAAATTGCAAAACATGACAATTGTTTTTGTGTGTCACACAACCAACACAATTTAGGTGAGACCTTCTAAAATTTGACAAGTAGAATATCAGGATCCACTTCATTAATTTAAGTAAAATCTTTGCAGATTCACTTCTCCTCTCATTATCGTCTTCCTCTCACTCTCAAAACCCTAAGTGCCTCTACACCTCAATTCTCATTCTGCCATTTGCCAAATCGAATCCTACTAAGGCAACTTCCAGTTTGTCTTTAATTTTCTTTAGCCTGCGAATCACCTTTTTTACAGCGTATACCACCAAATCTGTCCATTTCCCGACTACCTTAATGAGGATTCCCTTTTTCTAAAGAATCATAATTTACATTTTAACTTTAAATGTTACTATCTTTTTTAGTGGAGTAATATCCGTTGGGACATCTGATGCAGGTTATTTCCGTGGGAGGGGAGGCAGATGAAATTTATGGGTTTGGTTAGGTGAACAAAATTAGGTGATGATGGAAGAATGCATATGAGATGGGATAGCTTAAAGCCAGAATTTTAAGTTTATGAGTTCTAAATTATAAGACATGATAATTTACTGAGTTCGAAATAAATCATGATACATATTATTAAATACAACCTTTTAACACAAATACATAATGTATGAGTTGAAATCTACCAGATAGTATTCGAAATAAGATTACCCAGAAGAAGGGAGTCTCGAGTCGTCATTAGCCGAGGTGGGCCAGGAAGCAGAAATACTCGTAGTCGAAGAGTCGACAGGAGTCGCGGTCGAGATGACGACAATGATCGAGGTCGAGCATCACTACTGAAGCTGTAATGGCTAGTTTTTGAAATAAGATGTTAAACGGAATATTCTAACGAATATTATCTACATTTTGTACTGTAAGGTTTGTTAGAAATATGTCTCATATATATAGGAATGCAGGTGGGAGAGCTATCGGCCTCCTCGAAGACCCTCGAGCAGGAGTTAGGAAAAGTACAAGAATAAAGGGGTCAACCAGAGTAAACTACAAAAGGTAAGCGACTAAGAGACCAAAACAAAGAAACTCATCGGTTAAGGAGGGAGCAGGCCCAAACTTCTTGAAAAACCAGCCACTCATGCATTCCCGCGATGTGAGGGAGGAGCTGGCTGACCCAATCAGAAATGTCCTTGACCAAAGGAGGGGGCATAGTCTTGACTGCATAAGAAAGGAGCAAGAGATTCGAATCTCCCATGACTAAGCGAAGTAAATCAAATGCCTCAACAAAGAGAGGTTAGACGCTTACAAGTATAATTTCAAGTTTCAGGGAAGCCGTCTGCGTTGACCACCACGTACTCAGTTCTAACGATGAAAAAATTGTGCCATAACTGACGGTTAGCCTTGTCATCCATCTTCACCACCAGGCACTTGCCCCCTCGTTGGCGAAGGTTTAAAATTGTTCCCTATGGAAACTAGGGGCGAAGAGACGCATCAAATGCCGAAGTGTGATCTCAACCCCGACCAATTCCGCAAACTTAGTAAGCTTATAGATATACGGTGTGAGTTGAGCCGGGCAAACACCATAGAAACTGCAAAACTCCTTCGCCAGTGGAAGAAGGGGAAGAGTGTAGCCGACATGAAAGGGGTAAGTGTGAACGCATAGTACTTGGGGAGGTGGTCTTGTAACACATCCCGCCCGGCAGGGACCAACTCGATGCGAGCGAGAATGCCGAATTTAGCCCTAAGCTCTAATAAATCGGCCTCATTCATCACTGACTCGGAGATTTCGGGATCAACTTTAGGCGCCTTAGTAAAATCATACCTGACTTTCTCACTACGATGAACTATTGATAAGTGGAGATTTTGACTACTTATTAGCGCCTTTTAGCTTTTATTTTAGTCTAAAAGCGTTTAATTCTATTCTCGAAACTGATAAAATGTGCAAAATTGCAGGAATATTGGAAGTTGGACTCCTCAATATAAAATCCGACTCAAAAAGGAGTAAAAACACCCGAGGCAACAAAAGAGCTCAAGAGCTTATGAAGTACGGACCACAAAATTCCATCAGCGGCCGCAAATAATGAAGGAAATCCCAACAGACTTTCTTGTAAACTGCGTACCGCACAGGAATTGTGCAGCCGCAAACGAAGAGCTAGAGACCAACTTCAGAGGATGAGCAAATTTCCAAGTTTAGAGTCCCTCAAAATTGCGGACCGCAGAAGAAGTGCAGTACGACCGCAGAAAGAAAAATGCAGACCGTAGTAGAACAGATTGCAGCCGCAGTGATAAATCTGCGGACCGCAAAACGCAGTAGAGAATTGTGCGGCCGCAGAATCTTAGCTCCTGCAAGATGAAGACTTCTGCGGACCGCATATGGAATTGTGCGTCCATAGAACCTCCCGAAGGGCATTTTTGTCCAAAATTTTTAGCCCTGTATAAATAGATGGGTTTTACAAAATTAGGTCATCTTTTGACATCAGCAACTCCTGTAACCGTTTTTCTTTGTTTCTTTTAATAGCTTTCTATATTTTGGGATATTTTAATATAGATTTTCTCATTTTGATTTTACAATATTAAGTAGCACTTCTTCTTCTATATCTTCAATTTCAAGCATGAGTTGCTAGCTTTTTACTAGGGTTGTGACCCAACCCTAGTGTGTAAACTTTATGGGTATCTAATTTAGTGGTTGGTTATGATTGAGTGTTTATTATTTAGCCTTATTCATGTTTTAATTTGTGAAATTAATGGTTGCAAACATTAGTTCATGCCTAATTGACTTTGTCTTTACTTGAGAAAGAGAGACTTTTTCTGGGAAAACTTGGCTAACAAGGAATTGGGTCAATCGAGAGATTGATCAACCCAATTAAAGGGTTAAACCTAGAGATAGTAATAAACCGACTTGAGCTTTTATCAACCGTTTGTGCAATACCCATTTGGACATGAGAAAGTCAAATTGGGCAAAATCACTCTCTGATCGAGAGGTATTGAGTGGGTAATTGAGAGTTGATAGCTATAATAAACCCCGATCAACAAAACAAGCATTACAGTTTAGATTACATTAGGCAAACAACTAGGTGATGGTCATAGCCCTAGGCTTTTTACAAAATCTGAAAAACAACAGAAACAATTCTTTTAGTTTTATTTCTTAACTTTGCAATCTTATTTTTAAATTAGACATAGAAACAAAACCTATTTGTGGAAGTGTAAATTAAGGTAGTTCAAACTCACGTACTACAATATATACTCTTAACTCCCATATATAGCTCCCTGTGGATTCGATCCTGAATCTTTGTTGGGTTACTATTATTGCTATCAACTGTTTCATATCCTTGATTTGAGGTGTGAATTGGAGGAGATCAAGTTTTGGTGTTGTTGCCGGGGAGGTAAAAATGGTGTTAGCTATATATTTAGGTGTATTTTTGGAATATCTTCTTTTCATTCCTTGTTACTAACGTGTTGAGAAATTATAGGTGCAAACATGGCAAACAATGAGCTCGGAAACATTGCTTTGGGGGATGTGGACGTTGAGGATGATCAAATGGATGAGGTCCCTCTTGAACCTCAAGCAATTAGACGAGGTCGAGTGCCTCATGACAATGTTCCCGCTCCACCCCCACCTCCACCACGAGTGGCTCCACACCGTGTGTTGCCGATATGAAGGATATGCAAATGCAATAGTCCTTCCACGTATTAGGGCGGGCAAATTTCAAATAGCCAACGTGATGCTCACTTTGCTTGAGCAACGAGGGTTCTTCACCGGTGCACCGGGTCAAAATGCCTACAAAAATTTGAAGGGGTTCGTAGATATGTGTTGGGGGAGTAAACATACAAATGTCTCCAAGGATGCTTTGAGGCTAAGGCTTTTTCCCTTCTCTCTACGGGGGAAAGCTTTAGATTGGTTGGAACGTTTTCCAAACCATTCCTTCATACTTGGGATGAATTGGCGGAGAAATTTATTTCTAAGTACTTCTCTCTGGAGCAAATGGCTACACTTTGGGATGAAATTCTAGAATTCAAGAAAGAGCCCAATGAACCAATACACGAGATATGGGAACAATATAGAACAATGGTGAAAGAGTGTCCCAACAACGATATGACAGAGAACATGATACAACAAACTTTTTATCGGGGGATCAATACAACCAACCAATGTGTAGTGAATTAACTTGCCGGTGGTAAATTCATGACTACTCCTTATGCGGAGGCGTGTGATATTTTGGATGAGATGGAAGATACTTCATTGGTGTGGCAATCTCGGGCTAATGTTCCACAAGGTGATCCCAATGTGATTCTCTTTCACAAAGAGTTGCATGACCATGGGCAAGCCATAACCGAATTGACTACCACCATGAACCAATTGGAAAAGGCTCAACTTCAACAAGTGCAAAACCCGAGGCACGTCAATGCAATTAAGGGAGTAAGTATGATGATGGAAAAATGGAGAAAAAAGGGTCCACAAGTGCAACAAAGAGGGGACAATTTTGTGCAAAATGATAGTGGATTTGAACAAGAAGATTCTTACAATGACCAAGAAGAAGAGGTCCAATATGTGAACAACTTTCAAGGGCAAAGAAAAAACTTCCAAGGCCCAATCCAACAACAATGGAGACCTCAAAACAATCAAGGAAATTGGAATTCTCACAACCAAGGTAATTGGAGTGGTATAAACAATCAAAGAAATTGGAATAACAACAACAATCAAAGCAATTGGAATGGTGGAAATAATCAAGGGAATTGGCATAACAACAATAACCAAGACAATTGGGGAGGCAACAATCAAGGCGGTTGGAGTAACAATAAAGGAAATCCGGGGTGGTTTTCAAAGGCCCCCAACGTATCAACAACCGAGAAACCCACCTCCTTATCCTTCCCATGGTCCTAGTTCTTCCAACAATGAAATGGGCCGTATTGAGAACATGTTCAAGCAAATGATGGAGAAGAATGCCGATTCCGATGCCCAACTTTCCTCACACAACACATCGATCCGCAACTTAGAAGTGAAAATGGGGCAAATCTCTGAAGCTCTAAATTCTCGTCCTAAGGGGGCACTACCAAGTGACAGGGTGGTGAACCCAAAGGGTGGGAACAACATGGGGCATGCTGATATGTGGCTATAATTCATGGTTTAAAGCATTATTTGCCTTACATTTTATGTGCGTTAATGATAAAAATACACGTTGTATGTGCATAATGGAGTCTATTTCATGTGTAGGTGAATTGGATATGGAAGCCGAGCTAAATGGATGCATAAACGTCAAAAATACGCTCAAGAGTCGAAAAGGAGTGAACCCGGCTATAGCCGGGCGTTTAAGCTGTAAAGCCTGGTCATACCAGGCTATAGCTGGGAGTTTGGGCTATAAAGCCTGGTAGGACCAGGCGTTTGGGGGGCGTTAGAGTCCTAACGCCAGGCCTGACCAGGCTTTATCCGGGCGTTTGGGCCATAAAGCCTGGTCCCTGGTCCGGTCCAATCCGAGTTTTGAAGGTTTTAAGTGTTTCCCGGTTTGAATAGAAGTCTCCTACACGTTTAAGGTTTGTCCCAAACATATAAATAGACCCAAAAATATAACTTTGAGGGAGGATGCCATTTTGGAGAGAAGATACACACGGGATCATTAGGAAGCGAAGGATTTCTCAGTTTTCTTCATCTTATTCTAGTATTTTCAATTTATGCAACACTTATGAAATTGTTTGATTTTAGCATGGGTGGCTAAACACCCATTGTTCTGGGGTTGTGATTTAGCCATAAATATTTTTATTCGACATTAATTTAACCTTGATTATAGTTCACTCAATATATGGTTGTTTCTTCAATTCTGTGTTTAATTGCTTAATTGTCTGGCCAGCAATTTGGTTCTATATACTATCTATGTTATGCTTAGGAAAGCCGTATATAGATTAGAGAAGAATTGAAGAGAGTGCGATCTTAACCCTTCAGGGGAGCGAATTTGTGGTTAGGATAGGAATATACCTATTCACCGTGCTTAATTAAACATCGTAATCTTAGTGTGTTCTAATAGATTAATTTCATAGGAATAGGCGTTAATCTATTGAGAATAGGCGAGTAGTGCTTGGGGAGAAGGCTATGAGAGCGTTTATCAATTAATTAGCAACCATGAGTGAATTATATGAAGGGGGAGTTAATTAGAATGCAATATGAGTGATGAATTGATCACAACCCTGGACTATTTGCATCTACTGAATACACACAACAATACGCTCGTTACTTGATAATTAGTTCTTTCATAGAATTGTAGTATAAAATAATTACATTCCTGGATTTTATTTTGGCTTGATTTAAATAACAATTAGAGTGATTTTGCAAATAGTTTACGCAAGTCCCTGTGGGTTCGACATTCGATTTAACATTATATTACTTGCTACGACCACGTATACTTGCGTGTGCATTTGGGACCAACACATGCCATGGCCGTTACTACACGAAGTGGAAGAGGTGGGAATGCACCCACCTCAAGTCAAAGGCAACTTGTGGATGATGAGCAAGTGGTAGAAGAAGAAGAGATGCCGAACAATGTGGTGCAAACAAATGATAAAGTGCGGATTGATGTTGATGACAATGTGGAAGAGACTCAAGAGGAAGTGAACCCGTCTAGGGATCATGTTATTGACATACTGGAACCGGTAATGTAAAAGGCTAAGGCACCATTGAAGCCTCCTTCTCCATATCTTCAAAAGGCTTGCCAAGCAAAATGGCGAGAATCAATTCAAAAAGTTTATTAACATGATGAAGAGTCTCTCAATCAATGTGCCATTAGTTGGATCCTTGGAACAAATGCACAATTATGCAAAGTTTATGAAGGATTTGGTGACAAAGAAGCGGTCGATGAATTTTGAAACTATAAAATTTACTAATCGAGTGAGTGAAATTGTGCATTCGATGGCTCCTAAATTGGAAGATCCAAGTGCTTTCACAATCCCTTATACGATTGGAAGTTCCGAGTTTGCTAAAGCTCTTTGTGATCTTGGGGAGAGTATCAATTTGATGCCCTATTCGGTGTTCAAAACTTTGGAAATTAGGCAACCAAGACCCACGTATATGAGATTACTAATGGTCGAGCATACCATAAAGAGACCGTTTGGAGTTATTGAAGATGTATTGGTTCGGGTTGATAGGTTCATTATCCGGCGAATTTTGTTATTCTTGATTGTGAAGTGGACTATGAGGTGTCGATCCTTTCTAGCTAGAACTCGGTCGAATAAGAATCATTGATTCCCTCTGCTGTCAATTTCTTATTCATTCATTGCGTTCGGCTAGTGCTCTTTAGGTATGGCGCTAGCTAAGCTTGTTATTCTTGTAGCTCCCCAAAAGATCATCTGACCCCAAGGTAGTACATATCCTATGTAGCATATACATCGAGAACTCAAGTATTGTATACGTCATTAGTCCGATCCTTTGTAGGAGCTACCCGTAATAACGAACTTGCAAAATGGATCTGTTTATCATAAAGAGATTTGTCGTTCCTGACCCTGCTTCACCTTAATTGTTATTTGAACAAGTAGAAGTTTTGTCTTGGTCCGAGTGGGGATAGCATTTCTCTTCTGCATGTCTACGGAGTTTTGAAAAATCCAAACATCTCAGAACCTTACTTGTTCACCGTACTAGACCTCCATATCATGTGTAAAGAGCCCACCTCAGATACGAAAGAAGGACATGAGTGGTTCCACTTGCCGATGCTTAAGCGTCAGCCCTTGCTTCCTCTTCCCTATAAACCTCATATGCACCTGAAGAAGAGTAATCTTTTGCCAAATCTACATCCGTCGAAGCCTATAAATGTGAAATATTTAGTTCCATCTGGAATGAATTTCCCACCTATCTTGGGATAAGTAGTTACCGAAAGTTTGAAGATGACTTTAATGAGCAACATTTCCTCGTAGGTTCACCAAAGAAGGCTCCTTTAGCCGCTTCCCACTAGGTCCGATCGTCGGTTGAACGTCAATAGGGTCCGATATTCATTCCTTACTCAAATAGGAAGGTGGTAGTCTCAATCTAGCGGCGTGGTCCAGAACAAGCCTTTGCTGATCCATGGGGTTTTTGCTTTGGTTACAAGAAGTGATTCTTTGCTCGGTTGCAGCGCCTCAACTCGAGTTTCCGTTGTAGGATTGAGTGAGGTGACGAGAGCTGAAGCCAAGGTTCCTTGCTACGCTCCATAGATGTTCGTACGATTCTTGTGGATTTTGGGTGTGTTTGAATTCAGCCTCTCGTTAGGTCTTCACTTTTTTCTAAAGTNGGCTCTCTTTTCTTTATTAATTATCTAATAGACTTCTCTCTTTAGATAGATTTTGCTTTTCATAATGTTTCCTTATGATTTTTCTTTTTTTCTAAAGCGGCATTCTCCCTTCTATCTATCTTTAATTGAATTATGGAACTTTCTCCCCGAGCTGCGGAACTAACAAGTCTATTAGAAAGTCGAATTACCAACTTTTACACCAATTTTCAAGTGAATGAGATCGGTCGAGTGGTCTCAGTTGGAGATGGAATTGCACGTGTTTATGGATTGAACGAGATTCAAGCTAGGGAAATGGTTGAAATTGCCAGCGGTGTGAAAGGAATAGCCTTGAATCTTGAGAATGAGAATGTAGGGATTGTTGTCTTTGGTAGTGATACTGTTATTAAAGAAGGAGATCTTGTCAAGCGCATTGGATCTATTGTGGATGTTCCTGCGGGAAAGGCTATGCTAGGGAGTGTGGTCGATGGCTTGTGAGTACCTATTTATGGAAAGAGGGCTCTAAGCGATCACGAGCGAAGACGTGTCGAAGTGAAAGCCCCTGGTAATTGAACGTAAATCTGTGCACGAGCCTATGCAAACAGGGTTATTCTTGGAAAACTTTTCCTTGCTACGAGGAAGGCTCTTGTTGATGTGGAAGATGGAGAGCTCACTTTTCGGGTGGGTGATGAAAAGGTGGTGTTCCACGTGTGCAAATCTATGCGGCAACGCAATAGCAATGAAGTATGTTCTTTCATGGACTTGGTGACTGATGTGATTATTGATGATACAAGTGCCAGGATTAATATGGGTGATATGTTGGAGTCCATCTTTCTCAAATTTGATGATGACGAGATGAATGACTTCATAGAATGTGTGAACTCATTGCAAGGAATGAGGTCGTACATCTATGCACCCCGAAAACTTTCCTTGGATCTTGAAAATAGGAAAACTCCTTCTACAAAGCCTTCAATTGAAGAGCCTCCTACCTTGGAGTTGAAGCCATTGCCTCCAAATCTTCGGTATGAATTTATTGGCCCTTTTTCTACTTTACCGGTTATTCTTTACTCTTGTTTGACTAACGTGCAGGTTGACTCTACATTGGCGGTGTTACACAAGAGGAAGAATGCTATTGGGTGGACTTTGGAGGATATGGTAGAGGACTACCTTGAAATCTTCATGGATGAATTCTCGGTGGTCGGGGATTCCTTTGGTGATTGCTTGGCAAATTTGGATAGAGTATTGGCAAGGTGTGAAGAAACGAACTTGGTGCTAAATTGAGAGAAATGTCATTTCATGGTCGAGGAAGGCATTTACCTTGGCCACAAGATATCAAAGAATGGCATAGAGGCCGACAAGACAAAAATTCAGGTGATTTCTAAACTTCCACCTCCGATTTTGGTGAAAGGCGTGCGAAGTTTCTTAGTTCACGCGGGGTTTTACCGGCGCTTCATAAAGGATTTCTCTAAAGTGGTGAACCCGTTGTGAAAGCTCTTAGAGAAATATGCTAAGTTTCACTTCAATGATGATTCATGAGAGCCTTTGAATTGCTAAAGCTCAAGTTGACAACCACTCCCATTATCACCGCTCCTAATTGGAGTATCCCTTTTGAGCTCAAGTGCGATGCCAATGTCATAGCGGTTGGAGTTGTTTTGGGGCAACCCATCAACAAGATTTTTCATCCAGTCTACTATGCTAGTAAGACCATGAATGATGCTCAAGTCAACTACATCGTAACTGAGAAAGAGCTCCTTTCCATTGTGTTTGCAATTGAGAAGTTTCACCTGTAGATGAGTGCAAAGGTTATTGTTCATAGGCATCACGCGGCACTTCGCTATCTTATGAGCAAGAAAGATTCAAAAGCTCGGTTGATTAGATGGGTGCTATTGTTTCAAGAGTTCGATATTGACATCCAATATAAAAAAGGGAGTAAAAATCAAGTGGCAGACCACTTGTCTCGTTTGGAGGAGGAGGGGATGCCACATGATGGCCTTGAAATCAATGACTCCTTACCCTATGAGCAAATCTTGGCTATTTCAATGAAGGAGGTGCCACGGTTCGTGGATCTAGCAAACTTCCTGGTGTGTGGAATCATCCTGGATGAGTTCTCTTCAAATCAAAGGAAGAAGCTCAAACGGATTTTCAAGATTATTATTGGGATGAGCCATACCTTTTCAGGATTTGCACGGATGGGGTAATTAGAAGATGTGTACCAGACGAAGAGCAAAGTGATATTCTTGAGGCTTGCCATTCTTCGCCTTATGGTGGTCACCATGGCGGAGCAAGAATAGTGGCCAAAGTGCTAAGTTGCGGTTTCTATTGGCACACTCTTTATAAAGATGCAAGTGATGTGGTGAAAATATGTGATGAATGCCAATGGGCCGGTGGAATCTCGAAGAAGAATGAAATGCCTCTCACTACCATTTGGAGATTGATATCTTTAATGTGTGGGTTATTGACTTCATGGGTCTTTTTGTGAGTTCTTGTGGAAACACTTACACCTTGGTCGCGGTTGATTATGTGTCTAAATGGGTTGAGGCCATTTCTATACCCAATAATGAAGCGAGACGTATGGTGGCATTCTTGAAGAGGAATATTTTCACAAGGTTTGGTACTCCATTGGCCATCATAAGCGATGGGGGGTCGCATTTTTGCAACAAGGATTTTGACACTTTGCTTAGCAAGTATGGTGTCAGTCATAAAGTTACGACTCCCTATCATCCACAAGATGGCGATCAAGTGGAAGTCTACAACTGGGAGATAAAAGAGTATCGTGTCCAAAATAGTGAATGCTAACCGAACGAATTGGTCAAAGAAGCTTGATGATGCAATATGGGCCTACCGTACTGCTTTCAAAACTCCTATTGGAATGTCTCCATACAGGTTGGTATTCGGCAAAGCTTTTCATCTTCCAGTGGAACTTGAGCACAAAGCCATTTGGGCTTTAAATAAATTGAATCTTGATTGGGATGCAGCCGCTAACTTGCGGGTTATACATTTGAATGAATTGGATGAGTTCCGGTACCATGCCTATGCAAGTTCGTCCTTGTAAAAAGATAAGCTGAAGTACCTTCATGATAAATACATTCGGAACAAGGAGTTTAAGGTGGGCGATCTTGTTTTGTTGTTCAACTCACGGTTGAAGATGCTTCCCAAAAAGCTGAAATCTAAATGGAGTGGTCCCTTTGAAATTGTGTGTGTGACACCTTTTGGTGCATTGGACTTGAAGAACAAAAACAATGAGGTATTCTGAGTCAATGGTCACTAGGCGAAGCACTATTTGGGAAAGGTTGATGATTGCCACGTTGTGGCAATGATTCATTTCCAATGATGGTAATCTCGTCGTGTAGTGATGTTAAATCAGGCGCTTCTTTGGAGGCAACCCATGTTTCTTTACAGGAATTGTGCCCAGAAAATTGGCTAAGTGTAGAAAGAATTGCGGACCGCAATTATATTGTAAGGACCGCACAATTTTAGTTGCTACGGCAAAAGGTGCTCTGCGGTCGCACAATTGCATTGCGGACCGCACAAGTTGAATGTGAAAAATGTCAACTATCTGAAGTTGTTCTGTCAGAGAAATGGCCGATCTACGGCCGCAACACGAATTCTGTGGTCCGTAACGAAACTTGTGTCCGCACAACTAATTCTGCGGACCGCAAAATGCTAGGGCATCCAAGGCCCCCAAGTAACAGAGTGCGGATCGCAATAGGAATTTTGCGGCCGCACTCACCTCCCCTTCACCTTCTAGAATCCATTCATTAGAAATAGGAGATTTTGGGCAATGTTCCTCTTTTTCCCTCTCCGAGCTCACAAAGTGCTAAAATTGAAATTTCTTGTTAAATTAGCTACTTACAAGCCTAACAATTGTTGATCACTCATATCTTGCACTCATTCATATTTGTTATGCATCATCATCTTGATTAACTTTGTTTAATTTTTAGATTTTTAGTAAAGTTTTGAACCATTTGTTCGTGAATCTATTTGAATAATATTTTGGGGTGAATATGTAGTGGGTACACTGATAAATGTTCTAAGGGGAATGGGTGAATTGATTATCATGCTTAGATGTTAATTCCATGTCAAAAGTGTGCAAAAATGTCAAGCCCTAGGTGCTTAACTGACTGTCTGTTCTTAAAATTTGGAATTTGCGGCCGCACAAGAAGTTGTGCGGTCCGCAGAAATTAAATATAAGGGCACTATAGTAAAGCATGGTTCTACAGCCGCAATGAAAAATGTGCGGACCACAAAAATCCTATTGCGGCCGCAGAACAACCTAGTCTCTATGATCAGAGAGTTTTCACTTTGATGACTCTCAAGTGCGACCACAAAGAAAATTATGCGGACCGCACAAAACTGATTGGGAGCGCAAAACATCCAATTCTCTGTCATCATAGAGTTGGTATTTTGGTGATGTCTGAATTGCGGCCTCAAAGAGAAATGTGCCGACCGCAATCCATTTATGCGGCCACAATGATAAATTGTTCAGTCTGCAATTCCCATTCTACGGTTGCAATGATAATTCTACGGACCGCAAGTCCCTTCCCTACAAGCATGATTCTACTGTGTTTTAAATGTAATCTCTGGTGTTTCTCTGCATTCATTATGTGTCTAAAATTTAATCACAACTAACAATTGCCTTTGCTTGGTACAAAACATAGTTCGATCTAGAGGACAAGGCAACACTTCAAAAGGAAGGGTGACCCTTCTCGGAGACGAGGGAAGAGACTCATGCCTGGTTCCCAGTAGAATGAAAGCAGAAAGAAGACAACAGTCGGCAGAGTGAGAGGTGCAGACCTCTCGGAAACCAGTTCTTATGTCCTGTCTAGGGACGTCTCTGAGGGCAATTGATCCTTAATACATGAATAGTCAGCCGTCCAATCAAGGACACCAGGGAGATATCAGCTCAGGGATGAGCCATCATCATCACATAGAATCTCCGAGGGTTCGGAGAGTGCCAATCAAGCTTCTGAGCCTCTACTACACCTGCCCCATGCACTAGAGGCATCCGTTTCGGACATTCCAGATGATGGGTGAGGGGGAGATTCTACAGTTGCCAGCCTTGAGCAGTCAAAGAAGAAAGAGGTGTGGGAGGACATATTTGTAAGTTTGGCTGCCTTCTCTAGCTTCCATGAGTGGTGGCCAGTGAGATCGCTAACTCTTGAGCGACAGTTCCAATTGAAATATCTTGAAAAGTACAATCCTGCAGTCTTGAGGTAGTTTCGAGAGCGGAAGGGGTGGATCTGGTTCACCCAAAGTGTAGTGGATGCGAAGGAATACCTTGTGTGGGAGTTTTAAGCCAATGTGGCGCATATCAAGAAAGGGAAAAAGGTAACTAAAGTGAGGAACCTGAAGGTGCATTTTGACCAGCACATATTGAACACCTACTTGAGGTTTGGTGATGTTGAGCCCACATAGTATTTAGAGAAGTTTTCAATGGGGGATGCAACTTGCCCGTGGCTAGCTGATATTTTAGCAGCTCTTGGGCCACCACCGCCATGGATTACAATAGGGGTATCTATTCACAGAAACACCCTAAGTTTTGAGGCAAATGGGTGGCAGATCTTTGAATGCATCTGACTAGATCCATGTCAGAATGAGACATATCTTCCGATCCTGCAGGTAGTTCTAGTCGCCTCCATCATGGCCGGGTACTTGATAAATTTGGTTTAGTGACGTCAGCCAACATATCTGTGATCGCCAAACAAGCTGATACCTCCTAACCGTATCCTAACATCATCACTGAATATCTTATGAATGCGACGTGGAGCTGAGAGATTTTGATACAAAGGTGCGGGCGAAGAATCCCTTCTCGTGGTACTCATTAATGGATGCACACAACCCTAAGAGAAAGGGTCCACCGACTACTACCATAGGCCAGTATGATGATCCATCGGTGATAGCTGCAGAGACAATCGACATTCCATCTACCTTTATCGATCCTTCAACAGTGCAGCAGCCAAGCCTCCACCTCCAGCCTCAGTGACTCTAGTAGCCCCTATTACAAGTTCCACCTCGTCTTTGAAACCGGTAGCGATGTCCACTTCTCCACTATCTGTGTCGTGAGTCTCCTAGATACTAGTGAGCCTCAACAACTGGATGCAGACAATTACTGCAAAGTTTTCTGACATATCTAGTAGTGTTGTAGCACAGTCCTCCATTTAGGCACCCCAGATTCCCCCCACAGTTGAAGAAACTCTGAAGAAGCTCTTGGAGAACTAGAACACAATCATGGCCACTTTGGTGCAACATGGGTGAGTGATAGAAAAATTGGGAAATGAAGTGAAGAAGATGCGGAAGTCCCAGGCCTCTAAGAAGTCATTGGAAAAGCTCCGTACACAGGTTACCAAACTTGTAGCAACCAGAGACATTCCCTTTAACATGTTATTGACCTGCACCATCTAGGCCCAGATTCTACAGCACATACAGCACCAGCTGGCCAGTCTGAAGAGCCAGACCTTACTGATGATACTATCGAGGCAGCACGTCAGATGTTCACCAACCCAGTCACTTCCGGAGTTGATGATGATGAGATCTAGTTGGATGAGACTGAGGTCGGTGCTGCTGCTGTTGAGAGATGGCCAAGGAGCCATAGGGAGTTTTCTTCACTCTTACTCTTCCTTTATTCTTATTTTGTTAAGCATTGGGGATAATGCGTATTTTTATTCGGTGGAGGGGGGTGAGGGTGGAGTTTATTTGATCTATTTTGATGATTCTAAGACAATTGGTTTGTAATAACTGACAATATTTTCTTCTTTTTCCTTATCCTATATATATTCTCTCTTTTATTCTCTCATTATGTATATTCATATTGCTTTCTATAGTTTTTGCTTGTAGCTTATTTATGTTTGTTTTTCTTACTAGTTATTGTTTAATTTAGTAGCTTCTTTTCTATTTAGTAACTTCTTTTTGAATTTGTAGCTTCTTTTTGATTTAGTAGCTTCTTTTTATGTTTTAGTAGATAATAAGCCTTTGGTTTTCTTAATGTCGCAGTTCTTTCCAAAGGTAGTTTTTGTGTGAGCCGGGTGACTCTTCCCAACGATGGATGGCGTGACAACCTTCTTAAGGGATTGCGTTTGTTTTTGGTGTTTAGGTAATAATAGTAGTAGTAATAAATAAAAAGACCTAATTAAGCCATGCTCGAAGAGTCAAACATGCATCACTTGGTACCAACACACTTAACTACGTGCTTATGGTAAAATAACAAGGTTTTTGGAAATAAATAGCTCTAGTTAGTGACTTTGTGACTCTTGTATTGACTTAGGCAATCATCGAGTAGTTCAATCGAATCATGGTGATTTTCAATCTTGAATATGGTCGTTGTTGGAACTCGACTCTATCCTCTTTAACAATCCAGTTGTGTGAGGGGTGAGATATTTTGTTGCAAGTCCAAGTACCCATGCGAATGGTCTAGAACTTGCCCCGAATGTACTTCAAGGCGAAATCTAATTTTTTTCTTGGCTTGAGAAATCAAAGAGGGAGAAAATGTATGTCATGATAAAAAAAAGAGTGATGTTATGTATCTCTAGCTCCCCAAGGAAAAGAAAGTGCCTCAAAGAATTGGCAAAGCATGAGCCGAGAAAAAAAAATAGAGTGCTTAAGGAAAGATGAACCCGATCTACCATAGTATATCCAACCTTAGTCCAAAAGCCTTCACTACATCCAGAAAAAGCCCTAAGTTATTTCAAGCTGAGTGAGCTTACATTAGTGGCGATCTACATGTGGGGTAAGCATATGATACTTAAGCCATACTTGAGACATTCTCTATAGAGAGATGAGTGAACCTTTCGCAAATCTTTGGATTGATTGCTTAAATTCTTAAGTGAGATAGGCAAACGGAGAGTAGAGGACGAGCAATTTGGGATCCACAATGACCTACATAAAAGTGCGAGCTTCCTTGATGAATAAAGTCTACTCTTGATGCTCAAGTGTCACATTAGAACTATCTGTGCATAAAAGTTTAACTTATCACCTTGCTGATAATACATAAGTAGTGTGGGTAATTGTTGGACCTAATTGATGTGTGAATGACTCACTTTTGATTGGATCGAATGACCCTTAACTTGTGGATGTGGGAACTATTTATCTGCTTGCGGACAAGTAAAAACTTAAGTTTGGGGAAGTTGATAAGTGGGGATTTTGACTACTTATTAGCGCCTTTTAGCTTTTGTTTTAGTCTAAAAGTGTTTAATTGTGTTCCCAAAACTGATGAAATGTGCAAAATTGCAGGAATGTTAGAAGTTGGACCCTCGAGATGAAATCTGACTCAAAAAGGAGTAATTAACACACAAGGAAACAAAAGGGCACAAAAGCTTACAAAGTGCGGACCACAAAATTCCATCTGCGACCGCAAACAATGAAGGAAATCCCAGAATACTTTCTGGAAAATTGCGGACCGCATAGGAATTCTGCGGCCACAAACGAAGAGCTGCAGACCAACTTCAGAGGATGAGCAAATTTCCAAGTTCAGAGTCCCTCAAAATTGCGGACCGCACAAGAAATGTGCGGCCGCAGAAAGAAAGATGCGGACACATGGAATTGTGCGACCGCAGAACCTCTCAAAGGGCATTTTTATCCGAAATTTCCAACCCTGTATAAGTAGACGAGTTTCAGAAAATTAGGTCAACTTTTGACTTTGCAACTCATGTAGCCATTTTTCTTTGTTTCTTTTAATAGTTTTCATTACTTTGGGATACTTTGACATAAATTTTCTCATTTTGATTTTACAATATGAGTTTAATTAGCATTTCTTCTTCTATTTCTTCAATTTCAAGCATGAGTAGCTAAATATTTACTAGGGTTGTGACTCAATCCTAGTGTGTAAACCTTATGGGTATCTAATTTAGTTCTTGTTTATGATTGAGTGTTTATTATTTAGCGTTGTTCATGTTTTAATTGTGGAATTAATGGTTGCAAACATTAGTGCATGCCTAATTGACTTAGTCTCTACTTGAGAAAAGGAGACTTAGTCTGGGAAAACTTGGCTAACAAGGAATTGGGTCAATTGAGAGATTGATCAACCCAATTAAAGGGTTCAACCTAGAGATAGTAATAACCCGACTTGAGCTTTTATCAACCGTTTTGTGCAATACCCATTTGGACACGAGAAAGCCAAATTGGGCAAAATCACTCTCTGATCGAGAGTTATTAAGTGGGTAATTGAGAGTTGATAGCTATAATACACCCCGATCAACAAAACAAGCATTAAGGTTTACATCCCATTAGGCAAACACCTAGGTGATGGTCATAGCCCTGGGCTTTTTACAAAACTTGAAAAACAAAGAAAATAATTCTCTTAGTTTTATTTTATAACTTTGCAATCTTAGTTTTAAATTAGATTAGAAACAAAACCTGTTTGTGGAAGTGTAAATTAAGGTAGTTCAAACTCACGTACTACAATATATACTCCTAACTCCCATATATAGCTCCTTGTGGATTCGATCCCGACTATTTGTTGGGAACTATTATTATAGTCGATCGTTTTCATATCCTTTATTTGAGGTGTGAATTGGACAAGATCAACTATCTCCTAAACCGTAGGGAAGTTCTCGTCCGCAACAGCAACGGAGACACCCTCCGTGTGAGGAGGGAAAACCATTGCTAAGGGAACCGGGTAACTTTCCTTGCTGGGACCACAAGATACGTTAGACATAGTTCTAATGAAGGATCGCTAGGGCAAGGAAAGAAGATGCACAATAATGGAATAAGAAGAAGAAGGCATGAGGTTTCCATATGGGAAATCTGTAAAACTTGAGTGTGTGTCTTCGCATCCCCATTTATAAGAGCTCGGGCATCAAAACTGATAAATTATGTCATCATTACTTAGCACCACTATCAAAGTGACAGATCCAACCAACAGACGCATGCAAAATGACGCAAGAAAAATGCACCATATTGACGTATGACGTCATGACGTCACTTTGATCCAGGAACAACGTAACCCCAAAAGTTGCGGCTCATGAAAGGCCATGTTGCCACTCGTCTCAAATATCGCGACCCGACCCACTCATATAATCATCTCGACAACGACGAACAGAATCCGCTCATCAAGCCCTCCTGAGGTCGGTCTCAATAAACGGAGGGACTAACTGTATGGGTCGACATCTGCTTGATAGTATTCGAAAGAAGATTACCCAGAAGGAGCGAGTCTGAGTCGTCATTAGCCGAGGTAGGCCAGAAAGCAAAAATACTCGTATTCGAAGAGTCGAGAGGAGCCGTGGTCGAGATGACGACAATGGTCGAGGTTGAGCATCACTGATAAAGCTATAACGACTAGTTTTTGAAATAAGATGTTAAGGGGAATATTCTAGCGAATATTATCTGCAGTTTTTACTGTTAGGGTTAGTTAGAAATATGTCTCATATATATAAGAAGAGGGGCCAATAATGTGAGGCATGCGATATTCATTTGTAAGAACACACTTTGACTAAAGATTCTCTCTCTCTCTCTTGCTAAGATACAAACATTACCTTTTCACCAAGATTCGTGTCCATATTATTCCATACTTTCCACCAGATCCGAGGATAATTCGAACACTCAAGGATTTATCTGTCATTCATCATTGTCAGGAGGAATAACCACCTAGTTTCTCCTTTATTAGGTGAATCACTCCTTCTATTTACAATGTCATTTATTATTGTTTGTTGCTATTTAATGCTCGATTATTGCACACATTACTTGAAATGCTTATTGCAAAAAATTATTATATTTCTACCAGATCTGTCCAACATTAGTCACGCTGTCGGAATGCGCATCTAGAAATATTATTATTAACTAGGTTTAACCCGTTAGTACATACATTTAATTATTTGAGCCAAGGGTTACACTTTTTGGTCAAACAATTTTTTTAAGAACACACTTTAACAAAAGATTCTCTCTCTCTTGCTAAGATACAAACATCACCTTTTCAATAAGATTCTTGTCTTTATTATTCAATAATTTCCACCTGTAACGACCCGATCGGTCATTTTGAGAATTTGCACTTTGCTCGGTAGTTTAGGGGAACGAGTAGCTCCGTATAATGTATTAGGACTTTTGTGCAAAATTTGAGTTCATTCCGAGTTGATTTGATATGTTTTGCGCGATTTTTTGGAAGTCAAATGTTCATTAAGTTTGATTTGAGGTGCGTTGCATCATTTCGATGTTGTTATGCGTGATTGAGGCCTCGAGTAAGTCCGTGTTATGTCATGGGACTTTTTGGTATGTTCGTACGGTGTCCCGAGGGGCTCGGGTGAGTTTCAGATAGGTTTGGGTTGTGTTGTGCTCGTTTCTCTTATGTTTCGACGTAGTTTCTTCAAGCATAAATGATATCATATTGAACAAATGAGCTCTTATTTCTTTTTTTATTGAAGCATTAGATCCGTATCGTAATTTCGGACCCGTAACATAAAGAATTGTCGAATTTGGACACCGTATGAGGATTTTATGGTCATTTTACTAAGAATTGGGTTGCCAGATTTTTCAGATTAATTACGAAATTGCCATTGTCAGCGTATTTAAAAATCTGCATATTTCCAAATATTGAAACCAACATATCTCCTTCGTTATAAGGTCAAATGGAGTGATTCAAAAAGCCTATCTGGACTGAAATTTCACAAGGAATCCATTGGAGGTATCAAAATCAAGTTTTGAGATTATTTGGCATGCAAAACGAGGCAGAACAGCTGTGCAAAAGTACTTAATATCGAAGGTTTGTTCATTTGGTCATATTTTGAGTTGGGAAACTCAGATTTGGATAATTTTTGGAGGATATTTTCACCATATGGATTGGGGTAAGTGTTATATACTTTATTTTGGTTATATTTCATGAATCCAGCTTCGTTTTTAGCATTTGATGATTTCAAAGTGAAATTTGGGGGTTTTGTCTTAAATTTCATAAAGTGAATTTTTGAGTTTTGAACATCGAATTGGAGTCAGATTCGAGTGAAACTAGTATGGTTGGACTCGTAATTGAATAGATTTTCGTATTTTGTGAGTTTCTTTGGGTTCCAAGATGCGGTCCTGGGTTGGGATTTTGGGCTTTGATGCTAGATTGATCTTTTATGATTGGGATTGGTTCCCTTAGCATAGTTTGATGTATTAGAATTGTTGTTGGTCACTTTCGAGCCGTTCGAAGGTCGGAACGCGCGGGATGGCATATTGGGAGCATCGTTTGGCCTGCTCGACATTGGTGTTGGCTCGTTCGAGGTAAGTAACTCTTCTAAACTTAGTGTTGAGGGTATGAAACCCCGCAATACATGTTATGTGATTGATACTGAGGTGAAACACATGCTAGGTGACAGGCATGTGGGCGTGCACCATGTGAATTGGGACTCTGTTGTTTCCATGGCACTGTATAGTGGCCCTAGTTTGTTGATATTTGTATTTTTACCATGTGCTAAATTAATTGTGCTATCAATCATGATAAATATCATGTTTAGGCTTATTGTTGATGTATTTAGGACCCATAATGGTCGTTTCTTGCTGTCATCTCACTGGTTCCATTGATATTTTCTACTCAGTCATATGCATGCATTCATATCATATCTCAGTCTCAGTTGTTGTTATTGATACATCATATCATTATTGTCAGGCTAGATTCATGACATTGTGAGCCCATGAGTGAGACTGGAGAGATTGATGACTGAGTGAGGTTGAGGGCCTGAGTAAGAGTGACATTTTCGGATCGGGCTGCACGTCGCAACATATTATATCTATTATACTTTATGGGATCGGGATGCACGCTGCTGTAATATATTGATTATATATTTATATATATGGATCGGGTCGCACGCCGCAACAAGCCTTAGGGATACTTATATATATTATGGATCGAGTTGCACGCATGTAATAGCCCGGCCAGTCGCTCTGTGGGATTAGCCTCGTTTCCCCCGTTTCTGCTTTATCATATATTTCTTAGCCTTTTAATCTTGTGTTGGGTCGGTTGGTTCGGGTTCGGAGTGGTCGTGGTGAGAATTGAGACACTTAGTCTCTTAAATTAGCTTAATAGTTGAAAAAGTCAACTGGGCGTTGACTTATTGGTAAACGACCTCGGAATGAGTATTTTATGGCTCGGATAGCTTTGTTAGGTGATTTGGGACTTAGGAGTGTGTTCGTAATGAAGTTTTGATATCCGGGGTAGAATTAGGCTTTAATTGACGAAAGTTAGTTTTTGGCGATTTCCAGTCGGCAGTGGAAAATAGGCAATCGGGGTCGAAATGGGATTTCGGAAGTTGGAGTAGGTTCGTAATGTCATTTTTGATATGTGTGCAAAATTTCAGGTCAATCGGATGTGTTTTGGTTGGTTTCATCATCATTGGCGAAATTTAGAAGTTTCAAAGTTCATAGGCTTGAATTTGATGTAATTTTGGTGTTTTTGTGCTGTTTTTGGTGTTTCGAGGGCTCGACTAAGTTTGAATGATGTTATGGGGTGTGTTGGTAGGTTGGTTGAGGTCCCCGGGGCCTCGAGTGTATTTCGGATGCTCAAACGGGCACTTTTTGGCCTTAAGGAGTCGGTTGTTTTCAGGTGTTTTAGCAGCAATGATTTCTTCACTGCGATCGCATGGATTCATCCGCGATCGCGTAAAGTAGAGAGTGGGGCAGGAATTTTTTTCTATGCAATCGCGTGGTATGGATTGCGGTCCCATAGGTTGGTCAGGTGAAGTAGTGCGATCGCGTAAAGGTTCTGAGGCGCGTGTGTGGGATGGAGATTAGTTCTATGCGATCGCATGTTTTGGTATGCGATCACATGGAGTGGGCTGGTCTGTGCATCGCGAACACATCCTTGGGTATGCGATCGCACTGAAGGGATTATAAGTGCTGGGCAAAATGTTTTAAATAGCCCATTGTTGCGAAATTTTGTCCATTTCCTCCATTGTTAAGCGGGTTTAGAGCTATTTGAGAGGGTTTGAAGAAGAAATCAAAGGGGATCACTTGGAGGTAAGGTTTCCAACTTCATAACTCGTTTCTATATCGTTTTCTAAGTAATTAAACCGTAAAATTATTGAAATTAAACCCAAAATTTGGGGAGCTTAAGTGCATGAAATTGGAATTTTCTTTTGAGGAATTGAGTGGGCAATTGTGGTCCGATTTTAGTGTTCTTGGTATGTATAGAATCGTGGGAGGACGAGGATTCTAGTGATGTAAATTTTATCAAATTTCGAGATGTGGGCCTGGGGCTCTGGCGTATATTGATGATGTTAATCTGGTTTGGTTAGATTCGGAGCAATCGGGAGCCAACTTGAGGGGCAAGAGCATTGCAGATTAGTATTTTGGCCCGGTAGAGGTAAGTAATGGTTATAAATCTTGTCCTGAGGGTATGAAACCCCGAATTTCATATTTCTCACTGTTTTTAGAATGGCGCACACGGCGGATGACGAGTATGTGGCACGCACTGATTTTTGGATTGAAATTTGTCCTCTCCGCGGCAACTATTGAGTTGCGTAATTTACTCTAAATCATATTTTAAATTGTGTTCTAAAGACTATTGCTATATTTGGGCTATAAGCCATGTTTGGGGCCTCGTGCCGACTTGTTTAGACCCCTTGGGGGCTTTTTACTGCTATTTCCTCATTGTTGATTAATGATTTACACTCAGTCATATTGTGCTTAATTGTTTTCGAAACTCAGTCTTATTTACACTATTTTGAGATATAAAATGATGTTTTGGGTCGAGTACCCCGTTTTACTGATACGCCCAATGGGCTTTTGAGAGGTTCTGACCGAGTGAGGCCGAGGGCCTGACTGTGAGGATATGATACACCACGAGGTGGCTTGATATTAGCTTTTGGGCTGAAGGAACCCCTCCGGAGTCTGTACACACCCCCAGTGAGCGCAGGTACCTACTGAGTGCCGCGTGCCGAGTGACGAGTGACGAGTAGTTGGGAGGCATGAGCGACAGTGAGGTTGCCCGAGGGGCTGATACTGAGTGGCTGTGAGGTGCTGAGTGATGTTTTGGCCGAGAGGCAATTTATGATTCATGTTTTTGCCAGAGGGGCTACTAATGATTTATTTCATTTTACACTAAATCCTTCGGTTATTTTTATTTATGAAATTGTTGGAAAACACATTTTTCAAAGGATTTTTCTGAAGTTGGCTTTTAAGGCATGATGATTTTATATATCTATGTATATACTATTGGAAAGAAAGACTGTGCATATTGTGAACTGATCATATTGATTTTTATGTGTTTCTTGCCTCTTAGACTTGTTTTATTTTCATTACTAATGAGTCGGCGTACTCACATTACTCCCTGCACCCTGTGTGCAGATACAGGTGATGATACTGAGCGTTAGCCATATATTCCGTGCGGAGCTGGAGTTCGGGATATAGAGGTAGTTGTTCAGCGTCCGCAGCATCTCTGTTTTCCCTTCTTTTGTTGTATCTAGTTATTCGTTCGGAGGTTTTGTATTATAATAGTAGACTTGTTGGTATATTTCTTAGATGCTCATGACATGTTGACTCCGGATTTTGGGGATGGTTAGACTTTTTAACTGTTTATTTTGCCTAATGAATTCAGTAATTCTATATATACTTTTATGAAATGTTGAAAATGGTTGGGATTTTGGAAATAAACTATAATTATGTGATTATTGGCTAGCCTAGTATCACGATAGGCGCCATCATGGCCGATGTAGGATTTGGGGTCGTGACAAGTTGGTATCAGAGCCTAGGTTACATAGGACTCAACGGTCATGAGCAGGTTTAGTAGAGTCTTGCGGATCGGTACGTAGACGTCTGTACTTATCTTCGAGAGGCTGCAGAACCCTTAGGAACACTCTCATTTTCTTGAATTCTGTCGTGCCATTTTGTTGATTCTGGAAATTTAAACTTCTGTTGTTTTATTCTCTCACAGATGGTGAGGACTCGCTCTACTGATCAGGATGATCATCCACCAACTAGACCAGCAAGAGGTCAAGGCCGCGGTCGAGGCTGTGGTAGAGGTAGGGGCCAGCCTGTGCAGCAGCCAAGGCAGTGCCAGTTGATCCCCCTACTGTTCAGGAACAGATTCCCGCCACAGATACTCCAGCGGGATAGGCTCAGGCACTGGTAATGCCTATTGTTATTCCAGGTCTTCAAGAGACCTTGGCTCAGATCTTGACTATCTGTACCACCCTTGCTCAGGCAGTTTCCGCTATTTCTCAGGCCGGGGGAGGCAGTCAGACTCCAGTTGCCCGGACACCTGAGCAGGCTACTCAGGGCCAGCAAACACCGGGGGCGGGTTCAGCCCAGCCGGTTGCTCTAGTTCGGGACTTCGTGGTTCCAGCTATGCCAGAGGACGAGCAGCGTAGACTGGAGGTTTAGTAGACTAAAGCCTCCGACATTCAGTGGTGCTGAGGGCAAGGATGCCCAGGGTTTTCTGGATAAATATAGGAGGATGTTGCGTACTGTTGGGATTTCGGAGACCAGTGGGGTCTCATTTGCTACTTTTCAGTTTTCTGGTGCTGCTTTCACTTGGTGGGAGTCTTTTGAGAGGCGTAGTCCTGTTGGTTCAGCACCCCTCACCTGGAAGCAGTTCTCCACTATCTTTTTGGAGAAGTATGTACCCTAGTCACACATGGAGGAGCGGCGCAGGCTTTTTGAGTAGCTGCGTCAGGAGGAGCTATCAGTGATGCAGTATGAGATGTGGTTTTCGGAGTTGGCTCGTCATGCTACCGAGTTGGTCCCTACTGATAGGGAGAGGGTTAGGAGGTCTACGGATGGCCTCACTTATCAGCTCCGCCTTTTCATGACCTGGGAGAGAGTATCAGATGCTACATTCGAGGAGGTCATTGATATTGCTAGAATATTGAGTCGGTTCGTCGCTAGGAGCGGGAGGAGAGGGAGGCCAAGAGGCCTCGTGGATTGGGCAGTTCTAGTGGTGCTCCTTCCAGGGGGCAGTTTCAGCATGGTAAATGTCGTTCATTTAGGCCTCCTCAGTCAGTCCGCCCAGCTTATAGTGGTGCATCTTCCGGGCATGGTCCCCACGGTTCTGAGCCAGGCCGTTCTTTATTCGATGCCTTTCCAGCTCAGAGTGCAGCTCGAGCACCACCAGTTCAGAGTTCTTCTATACATGAGTCTTCTAGTGGCCATTCTGGTGCCAGGGGTTTCTATCAGTCCTCATCTCCAGCTCCAGGGAGTTGCTTTGAGTGCGGCGAGTTTGGGCACATGTGGAGGCAGTGTCCACGTCGTCCTGGTGGTTCTTCTCAGCATAGGGGCCAGCCCTCGACTTCAGCCCCAGTTACTTCATCACCTGCCTAGGCAGCCATGGGTGGTAGTCAGTCAGCTAGAGGCCGCCCTAGAAGGGGAGATCGAGCAGGTGGAGGTCAGGCCCGTATGTATGCATTTCTAGCCAGGCCAGATGCTATGGCCTCCGATGCAGTGATCGCAGGTATTGTCTCAGTTTGTTGCCGAGATGCTTTGGCTTTATTTGACCCTGGTTCTACATATTCCTATGTTTCTTCATATTTTGCCCATTTTCTAGATATGCCCCGTGAGTCTTTAGTTACCTCTGTTCATGTGTCGACTCCGGTGGGCGATACTGTTGTTGCGGAACGTGTGTATCGATCATGTGCGTTATCTATTGGGGGTCTGGAGGCTCGAGTGGACCTACTGTTACTCAGCATGGTCGATTTTGATATGATATTGGGCATGGATTGGTTATCTCCGTATGCTGTTCTTGATTGTCACGCTAAGATCGTGACCTTAGCTATGCCGGGATGTCCGAGGGTTGAGTGGAGAGGTTCTTCTGAGTATATGCCTCGCAGAGCGATTTCCTACCTGAAGGCTCATCGCATGGTTGAGAAGGGGTGTTTATCTTATCAGGATTTTGTGAGGGATGTCAGTGGTGAGACTCCCGCTATTGATTCAGTTCCTGTGGTCCGTGACTTTCTGGATGTGTTTCCTGGAGACCGGGCATGCCGCCTGACAGGGACATTGATTTTGGTAGTGATCTGGTGCCAGGCACCCAGCCTATTTATATTCCACCTTATCGTATGGCACCAACAGAGCTAAAGGAATTAAAGGAGCAGCTTCAGGAACTCCTAGATAAGGGGTTCATTCGGCCTAGTGTGTCACCATGGGGTGCACCGGTGTTGTTTGTAAAGAAGAAGGATGGTTCTATGCGTATGTGTATTGTTATCGGCAGCTGAACAGAGTTACGGTGAAGAACCGATATCCCTTGCCTCATATAGATGACTTGTTTGATCAGTTGCATGGTGCCAGGGTATTTTCCAAGATTGACTTGCGTTTCGGTTATCATCAGTTGAAGATTCGGGGGCCAGACATCCCGAAGACTGCTTTCAGGACTAGATATGGTCATTATGAGTTCCTAGTTATGTCATTTGGGCTGACCAATGCCCCAGCAGCCTTTATGCACCTGATGCACAGTGTATTTCGGCCTTATTTGGACTCTTTCATCATCGTGTTTATTGACGATATCTTGGTGTATTCCCGATATCGGGAGGATCAAGAGCAGCATTTGAGAGTTGTGCTTTAGACCTTGAGGGAGAAGAGATTGTATGCAAAATTTTCGAAGTGTGAGTTCTGGCTTGATTCAGTAGCGTTCTTGGGGAACGTGGTGTCCAGTGAGGGTATTCAGGTCGACCCAAAGAACATATAGGCAGTGCAGAGTTGGTCTAGACCGTCATCAGCTACTGAGATTTGCAGTTTCGTTGGTTTGGCATGGTACTACCGTCGTTTCGTCGAGGGATTTTCATCTATTGCAGTACTTATGACCAGACTGACCTAGAAGGGTGCTCAGTTCATATGGACTGAGGAGTGCGAGGAGAGATTTCAGAAGCTCAAGTCAGCTTTGACTACAACTCCGGTATTGATTTTGCCTACGGGTTCAGCATCTTATACAGTTTACTGTGATTCCTCGAGAGTTGGCGTTGGAGCGGTTTTGATGCAGGATGGTAGGGTGATTGCCTACGCGTCCAGACAGTTGAAGGTGCACGAGAAGAATTATCCAGTGCACGATCTTGAGCTAGCAGCTATTGTTCACGCCTTGAAGATTTGGCGTCATTATTTGTATGGAGTGCATTGTGAGATTTTCATTGATCACCGTAGTTTGCAGCATCTGCTTAAGCAGAAGATCTGAATTTGCGTCAGAGGAGGTGGTTGGAGCTTCTCAAGGACTATGACCTCACTATTTTATATCATCCGGGGAAGGCCAATGTAGTGGTCGATGCCCTAAAATCGCAGAGCGAAGAGTTTGGGGAGTCTAGCCTACCTTCTAGTAGCAGAGCATCCATTAGCACTTGATGTTCAGACTTTAGTGGGTCAGTTGGTGAGATTGGATCTGTCAGCGCCTCCGAGGGTATTGTCTTGTGTAGCCTCCAGGTCTTCTCTTTATGATCAGATTAGAGCACGCCAGTATGATGATCCACATTTGCTTGTTCTTCAGGACAGGGTCTGTCACGGTGATGCCAAGGATGTGGTTATTGGTGATGACGGGGTCATAAGGATGCAGGGCCGGATTTGCGTGCCCAATGTAGATGGGTTTTGATATTTGATTCTAGCTGAGGCCCATAGTTTGCGGTATTCCATCCACTCGGGTGCCGCGAAGATGTATCAGGATCTGCGATAATATTATTGGTGGAGGCGGATGAAGAAAGATATTGTTGAGTTTGTGGCTCGGTGTCTCAATTGTCAGCAGGTCAAGTATGAGCACCAAAGACCAGGTGGATTTCTTTAGAGATTTGATATTCCGTAGTGGAAGTGGGAGCGGATCACCATGGACTTCGTAATTGGGTTCCCACGGACTTCGAGGAGGTTTGATGCTATATGGGTTATTATGGATCGGCTGACCAAGGCCGCACACTTCATTCCTGTTGGTACTGCTTATTCTTCGGAGCGGTTAGCTGAGATTTATATCAGGGAGATTGTCCATTTGCATGGGGTTCCAGTTTCTATTATTTCTGACAGAGGTACTCAGTTCACGTCTCAGTTTTGGAGAGCCGTACAGAGAGAGTTGGGTACTCAGGTCTAGTTGAGCACAACGTTTCATCCTCAGAACGACGGGCAGTCGGAGCGTATTATTCAGATTTTGGAGGATATGTTGCGTGCATGCGTCACTGATTTTAGGGGTTCATGGGACCAGTTTCTTCCACTCGCGGAGTTTGCATATAATAATAGTTATCATTCAAGTATCCAGATGGCTCTGTATGAGGCTTTATATGGTAGGAGGTGCAGATCTTCGGTTGGTTGGTTTGAGCTGGGCAAGGCTAGGTATTGGGCACAGACTTGGTTCAGGATGCATTGGGTAAGGCGAAGTTGATTCAAGAGCAGCTTCGCACGACGCAGTCTAGGCAAAAGAGCTATGCAGACCGGAAGGTCCGGGATGTGTCTTTCATGGTTGGGGAGAAGGTGTTGTTGAAGGTGTTACCCATGAAGGGTGTATAAGGTTCGGGAAGAGGGGAAAGCTGATTCCCAGGTTCATTGGGTCATTTGAGGTGCTTTAGAGGATTGGGGAGGTGGCTTATAAACTTGCCTTGCCTCCCAGTTTATCGAGTATTCATCCGGTGTTCCATGTTTCGATGCTCCGAAATTATTTGGTGACCCGTCTCATGTTTTGGACTTCAGCACGGTTCAGCTCGAGGGTGATATGTCATATGAGGTAGAGCCAGTGACTATTTTGGGTCGTCAGGTCAGAAAGTTGAGGTCTAAGGATATAGCTTTAGTGAAGGTTCAATGGAGAGGGCAGTCGATGGAGGATTCCACCTGGGAGACCGAGTGGGAGATGCGGAACCGATATCCTCACTTATTCGAGACTCCATGTATGTTTCTAGACCCGTTCGAGGACGAACATTTGTTTAAGAGGGGAAGGATGTAACGACCTGGCCGGTCGTTCCGTGGGATTAGCCTTATTTCCCCCGTTTTTGCTTTATCATATGTTGCTTAGCCTATTTATTTTATGTTGGGTCGGTTGGTTCGGGTTCGGAGTGGTCGTGGTGAGAATTGAGACACTTAGTCTCTTAAATTAGCTTAATAGTTGACTTTGTCAACTGGGAGTTGACTTATTGGTAAATGACCTCGGAATGCGTATTTTATAGCTCAGATAGCTTTCTTAGCTGATTTGGGACTTAGGAGTGTGTTCGGAATGAATTTTTGATGTCCGGGGTAGAATTAGGCTTGAATTGGCGAAAGTTAGTTTTTGGCGATTTCTGGTCGGCAGTGGAAAATAGGCTATCGGGGTCGGAATGGGATTCTGGAAGTTGGATCAGGTTCTTAATATTAGTTTTGATATGTGTGCAAAATTTCAGGTCAATCGGATGTGTTTTGGTTGGTTTCGGCATCATTGGCGAAATTTAGAAGTTTCAAAGTTCATAAGCTTGAATTTGATGTAATTTTGGTGTTTTCGTGTTATTTTTGGTGTTTCGAAGGCTCGACTAAGTTTGAATGATGTTATGGGGTGTGTTGGTAGGGTAGTTGAGGTCTCGGGGGCCTCGGGTGTATTTCGGATGCTCAAACGGGCACTTTTTGGCCTTAAGGAGTCTGATGTTTTCAGGTGTTTTAGCAGCAGTGATTTCTTCACTGTGATCGCGTGGATTCATTCCCGATCGCATAGAGTAGAGAGTGGGGCAGGTATTTTGTTCTATGCAATCGCGTGGTATGGATTGCGATCGCATAGGTTGGTCAGGTGAAGCAGTGCGATCGCGTAGAGGTTCTGAGGCGCGTGTGTGGGATGGAGATTTGTTCTATGCGATCACGTGTTTTGGTATGCGATCGCATAGAGTGGGCTGGTTTGTGCATCACGAACGCATCCCTGGGTATGCGGTCGCACTGAAGGGATTATAAGTGCTGGGCAGAATGTTTTAAATAGCCTATTATTGCGAAATTTTTTCCATTTCCTCCATTGTTAAGCGGGTTTAGAGCTATTTGAGAGGGTTTGAAGAAGAAATCAAAGGGGCTCACTTGGAGGTAAGGTTTCCAACTTCATAACTCGTTTCTATATCGTTTTCTAAGTAATTAAACCGTAAAATTATTGAAATTAAACCCAAATTTTGGGGAGGTTAAGTGCATGGAATTGGAATTTTCTTTTGAGGAATTGAGTCGGCAATTGTGGTCCGATTTTAGTGTTCTTGGTATGTATAGAATCGTGGGAGGACGAGGATTCTAGTGATGTAAATTTTATTGAATTTTTATACATGGACCCGGGGCTCGGTTTGGCCGAATTTCGAGAATTATGTATAAATTGATAGTTTCGATTGGGTTTTGTTCCTTTAGCGTATATTGATGATGTTAATCTGGTTTGGTTAGATTCAGATCAATCGGAGGCCAATTTGAGGGGCAAGAGCATCGCGGATTAGTATTGTGGCCCGGTAGAGGTAAGTAATGGTTATAAATCTTGTCCTGAGGGTATGAAACCCTGGACTTCATATTTCTCACTGTTTTTAGAATGGAGCACATGTCGGATGACGAGTATGTGGCACGCACTGATTTCTTTGATTGGACTTGGTCCTCTCGCGGCAACCATTGAGTTGATTATTTTACTCTAAATCATATGTTAAATTGTGCTATAAAGACTATTGCTATATTTGGGCAATAACCCATGTTTGGGGCCTCGTGCCGACTTGTTTGGACCCCTTGGGGGCTTTTTACTGTTATTTCCTCACTGTTTATTTATGATTTAAACCCAGTCATGTTGTGATTAACTGTTTTCGAAGCTCAGCCTTACTTACACTATTTTGAGATATAAAATGATGTTTCGGGTTGAGTACCCTGTTTTACTGATACGCCCGAGGGGCTTTTGAGAGGTTCTGATTGAGTGATGCCGAGGGCCCGATTGTGAGGATATGATACGCCAAGAGGTGGCTTGATATTAGCGCTTGGGCTGAAGGAGCCTCTCCTGAGTCTGTACACACCCCTAATGAGCGCATGTACCTACTGAGTGTTGAGTGCCGAGTGATGAGTGATTCGGAGGCATGAGTGACAGCGAGGTTGCCCAAGGGGCTGATACTGAGTGGCTGTGAGGTGCTGAGTGATGTTCTGCCCGAGGGGTGATTTATGATTCATGTTTCTGCCCGAAGGGCTACTTATGATTTATTTCATGTTTACACTAAATCTTTCGGTTATTTTTTTATTTCTGAAATTGTTGGAAAAATACATTTTTCAAAGGATTTTTCTGAAGTTGGTTTTAAGGCATGATGATTTCATATATCTATGTATATACTGTTAGAAAGAAAGGTTGTGCATATTGTGAACTGATGATATTGATTTTTATGTGTTGCTTGCCGCTTAGACTTGATTTATCCTCATTACTACTGAGTTGGCGTACTCACATTACTCCCTGCACCCCTGTGTGCAGATTCAGGTGTGGATACCGAGCGTTAGCCATCTATTCTTTGCGGAGCCAGAGTTCGGGATATAGAGGTAGTTGTTCAGCGTCCGTAGCATCTCTGTTTTTCCCTTCTTTTGTTGTATCTAGCTATTCATTCGGAGATTTTGTAATATAATAATAGGCTTGTTGGTATATTTCTTAGATGCTCATGATCTGTTGACTCCGGATTTTGGGGATGGTTTAGACTACTTAGCTATTTATTTTGCCTAATGAATTCAAAAATTCTGTATACTTTATGAAATCTTTAAAATGGTTGGGATTTTTGAAAGAGACTGTAATTATATGATTGTTGGCTAGCCTAGTTCCACGATAGGCGCCATCACGGCCGGTTTAGGATTTGGGGTCGTGACAGATACGGGGTTAAAATTATCCTCTTAATATGTCATTTTCAAAGAATTTAACAGTTTTCTTTCCCGTGAACTGGGGTACATTGTCGCAACTGATCTCTTTTGGGTAGGCCAAATTGGCAGATGATGTTTCTCCATATAAAGTTTATTACTTCTTGTTCGCGTATTTGGGAGAACACTTCTGCTTCTGCCCATTTAGAGAAATAGTCAGCTAAAACCAAAAGGAATCGTATATTACCTCGCCTTACTGGGAGGGGGCCCACAGTGTCATCCCCCACTTGATGAACGTCCACGGAGAGGTGACTAAGTGGAGACATTTGCCTGATTGGTGAATTAGTGAGGAGTATCTTTGACATTGTTCGCACTTCTTCAAAAATTCTTAGGCGTCCTTTTTCATGGTGGGCCAATAGTATCATGCCCGTATGAGACACCTAACGAGTGCTTGATTGACGAAGTGAGCGCCACAATGGCCTTCATAGGACTTCTTCGAGGGCACGCTGGGTTTGGTTCGGTCCCAAAAATTTTGCCATAGGACTGCTTGCATTCTTAGTTTTTTGGCTTCTTTTTTATCGTTTGGGAGTGTCCCGTCCTGCAAGTAGGCGATAATATGATGCTCCAATCCCATGTTAAGATTACAGATCTTATTTGGTCTAGCGATGAGTTGAGGAGGTGGACCACACTTTTATCCCCCCCCCCCTCCAGTCGTGATGCTTTTGGTGGCTGCGGCCAATTCTGAGCACGCGAGATCTAATCGAGCTAACATTCATCGAACTTGGGAAGCAACTTACAGATCTTAGTCTGATAGTTTTGCAACCTCTGCTATTTGATTTGTAAATTCCCTATGACTTGGTTGACTATGATCTGGGAATCACATCGGAGTTTTAGTCGTTTCGCCCTATACTCGAGTGCTAGCCTCAATCCTACAATTATGGTCATATACTTGGCCTTGTTGTTAGTCATGTCTAGGCATCTTATGGACTGTCAAATTACTTTGTCGGTAGGGATCTTGAGTACGAGTCCCAGTCTGGATCTGGAAGCATTGGATGCGGTGTCGGTGTACAAGACCCAAAGTTCTTGTGTTTGGAGAGAAGCTTGGAAGGCTTCCTTCTCGACCTCAGGCATTATTTTTGCGTTGAAGTCTGCAACGAAGTCGCCGAGCACTTGCGAATTTATCATCGTCCGCGACTGATATGTTATATCGTGCTAGCTTAGCTCGATGGCCTATTTGGCCAGCCTCCTCGATAGTTTAAACTTATGTAAAATTCCTCTTAGGGTAAAGGTGGTAACCACCGAGATAGGGTGGCACTAGAAATATGGTCTAAGCTTTTGTGAAGCTATGAAAGGTGCCAGGGCCAATTTCTCGAGGTGCGGGCTACCTCGTCTCGGCATCGACGAGTATTTTCCTAATGTAATAAATGGGAGATTGCATACCTTTACTTTCATATCAGGACTGCGCTTACTGCTACTTCGAAAACAACCAACTAGACGAGGAGATATAACCCGAGTTCAGGCTTTGAGAGAAGAAATGGTGATGACATATACGACTTTAGTTCTCGTAGAGCTTGTATGCACTCAGGCGCCCACTCGAGGTTGTTATTGTTTTTGAGTACGCCAAAAAGTTTGTGATATCTATCATATGATCATGAGATGAATCTGGATAAGGAGAAAATTTGGCCAGTCAACCTTTGGACTTGCTTCTTGGTAGTCAGGAGCTCCGGTATTCCTTCGATAGCTTTAATTTGGTCTAGGTTGATCTCGATCCCTCGTTGTGATACTAAAAATCCCAAGAACTTTCCCGAGTCCATACCAAATGCGCATTTCTCCGGGTTTAGTTTCATTTCGTACCTTTTTAGTATGTCGAAAGCTTCCTTCAAATGGTCAATATAATCTTCTGCCTTTACGGATTTGACCAGCATGTCGTCGATATATACCTCCATGGTCTTGCCAAGCTGATCTTTGAATATTTTCGTGTCCAATCTTTGATATGTATCCTATGCGTTCTTCAACCCAAATAGCATGACCCTATAATAATATGTTCCTCGGTGGGTTATGAACGTGGTTTCCTCTTGGTCCTCTTCTTCCATAAGTATATGGTTATAGCCCGAGCACGCGTCTAAAAAACTCAACAACTCGTGCCCCTCCATTGCGTCAATGAGTTGGACGATATATGGTAATGGGAACGAATTCTTTGGGCATGCTTTATTCAAGTCCGTGAAGTCTACACATATCCGCCATTTCCCGTTTTTCTTTTTGACCATCACTATGTTGGCGATCCACTTGGGGTATTTCGACTCCCTGATGGATCCATTTTCTAATAGTTTCTCCACCTCTTTGTGGATGCATCATTGATGGCGGGATTGAACTTCCATCTGACCTGCCTTATCGGGGGTAGAACGGATCAACGTTTAATTTTTGAGTGGCAATCTCCTTGGAGATGCCCAACATATTTGCATGGTTGAGGGTAAACAAATCTGCATTAGTTATTAAGAATTAACTAAAGTTACCTGGTTCTAGGAGCTTGCAGACGATGTAGGCCTTTTTGCTGCAGTCATGGGGATCTAATTGAACGGGGTCGAGGTCCTCTATAGTCGAGTCTGCGGCTTCAACCATTTCAGGATCCATGACGGCATCCCTAGTCTCTTCTTGTGTCGACCTCGACCCTGTTGATTGCAATGCCCCTTTTTCCCTGTCTTTTTTCTGTTGGGTTGTCGTGCTGTCTAAAGAGATGCGGTAATATTCTCGGGATGTGCACTATTCTCCCCGTATGCTGAATATATCCCAAGGTGTTGGGAACTTGATTACTTGGTATAAGCTGGAGGGGACGACTCTCATGGTATGTATCCATGGTCGTCCTACTATGGCATTGTATGCGGTGGCTTGGTCCATGATATGGAAGGTCGTCTCCAGCGTTATGCCACCGGCCAAGACGGGGAGGGTAATTTCTCCCGATGTCCGTTCAACTGCATTATTAAATCGGTAAGTGTGATGCAGCGTGACACTATCTTGTCCTCGAGTCTCATCTGGGTGAGGACTCGGAGATGGATAATGCACGTTCCACTTCCATCGTCTACCATGATACGTTTGACATCAGTATCTAAAATGCATAAAGTAATGGCGAGAGCATCTTTGTGAGGGAAATTCAAACAATCTGCATCTAACTCATCGAAGATGATACTTTCTTCGAGTCTGTCATACCGTTCACGGGTGATAGATTGTTTAAGCTTATGGGTGGTAGTGAATTTAATGTCGTTGATAGAGTGCAGGCGATGATCATGTTGATAGTGCGAGCTAGTGACGGTTGCTTCAATGAGCCTTGGTGTTCACGTCCTCTGGAGAAGTTATTTCTCCCTTATCACTCAGCAACTCTTTGAGGAGTCCCTGCCGCAACATGTTTACAACCTCTTGCCTGAGGGCGATGCAATCTTATATTGTATGCCCGTGATCCTGGTGGAACTCACAGAGGGCATAAAGTATTCTGGTGCTCGGATCGGACCTCATCTTTGGTGTCCACTTCACCTTCGTTCTAAGTTTCTCCAGGGCATAGACTATTTTTGTTGGTGACACAAAAAATTATGAGCAGATAATACTAGGGGAATACCTCTCTCGTTTCGGTGAGTCCCCATTGTCGGCCCGGATGGGACTTCCTCATAGTGGATAGGAGGTGGGGCGGAGGCCCTGACGCATGACTGGTGTCATTCCCTATTGGGTCATGAGACCGGGTGATCCCTCCTGATGTTGTCTCTTTGTTCTTTCCTGAACTTGGCTTGTACCAAGATGAGCCGATGAGTTGGTCCGTTGAGGTCATCCCCATCTGCTCGGACTTCAGTACAGTAAGAATTGTAGTTCTCGTCCCAAGTAGTTGGAGGATATTTTATCAACCAGATCAACAATTTTTGAGTCGCTCTCGAACCATCTCTACTCAACCCGTTTTGAAAAGTCGCGGCCGCCATCCCCTCGGACACTTTTGGTAGGGTCATCCTTACCCTGTTAAATCAGAAGAGGAAAACCCTCTCCCAATGACTGCTTGATGGAAAATATGTCGTTTACTTTTGTTTTGGATTTCCTGGCTCTGGAATGCGCCGTTATGAACTTATCTACCATTTCTTTGAAGGTTTCTATAAAGCGGGCTGGTAGCTGTGAGTACCATGTTAATGCCCCTCCTGTAAGAGTTTTGCCAAATTTCTTCAGTAGAATAGAGGACACTTGTTCCTTGGTGAGGTCGTTTCCTTTCACGGCGGTGACATAATAGGTCACATGATCTTCGGGATTAGTCATTCCATCGTATATCCTGAGATACGACTACATTTTGAAAGAATTTGGTATGGCGTGCAGAGTTGTTTCTTCATTGTACGGCTTCTCTACGAACCTGCAGGCGTCCATCTATGGCAATGGTTTAGGGGCGCCCGGTTTCGTGTCGACTCGCTCTTGGTGTTCTTTCATTTGATCTCTGAGTATTTTATTTTCACTCTCCATTTCTTCCATCCTCTTTATAACAACGCGAGGACGTTCCTGCATTGTTGGTAACATTATGAGTTATACATGGAGTTGGAGGGTCTGGTTGGTCTCCCTATTCATCTGCTCATTGCACTGTGTAGGTTTTTGATGTCTCTATAATCGTGCATGAAGTGGGCTTGTTGAGCATGCTTACTAGCGTATCAATCAACCATGCTTCGAGGAGCTTTTTCGCGGCCGGTGGCGTCCCTTCTTCTGTGGATGTAGAGGCCCCTTTTCCATTTGGTTTTGTTATGCTACAACGGGGGGAGGAAACCTCTCGCGCATGGGGGAGGCAGTTGGCGGATCATCATCGCCCAATGTTTCACATCCCTCGTTGATAGCGTTCATGAGGTTGCTAGGAAAATCACCTGTCACTTTAGTCCTCTCTCCTTGGTTACCTACTATGTAGGTTTCTGTATGTGTGAAGAAATAGAAAAATTATGGGGTTTGTTAGGTTAGTGAATCACGGTAGCTATAGATCTAAAGGAAACTGAAAAGATAGCTAAGAAGTCCCTACAGACGGCGTCAAACGGTTTGATCAAAAATATAGATCTTGGTTCAACCAATTAGAGTTTAATAAAGAAGGGTCAATCATAGCTAATAATAATATCCTCGAGACTAGGTTATCAGTTTTATGACATGTAATATGTATATTTTACCAAATGGTAATGAATGTGAGCAATAATAACATATTTCAATGATCCAAAAAGATAGAAGATTTAAATAGCAATAAATATCAATGAATGTCATTTAAGTAAATAAAAATATGTGTGTCAACGAAAAGGTGTGAGATCTATGGATATTCTTTCTGACAATGATTATTGATTGATGAGCCTTTAAACACTATCCTTCTGGTGGAAGGAATAGACCAGAATCTTAGTAAAAATGTTGTTTTTATATGCTTGTAATAGGACCAGATTCCCTCTATAAAATCAAGGTGTATTTTATAAATGAATATTTAATGTCCCCTATCATTGAGTCCCTTTCTATTTATAGAGAACATGTTCCTAGAAACCCTAATAGTACAGGTGCAGAGAATATCCACTAGAGTATTCTTTTTTGTGTCATATCTTAAAAATAGTCGTTATAACTCTATTTAAGATGCTTTACCTCGACCTTGAACTACGATGACTTCATGACCTTGATTTTTGCTGACTCTTCGACCGCACCCTTCATTGCTTTGAGGCTACTTCAACCTGGGCCAGACCTCTATGGAGACCTTACTGATAGCACGTAACAGCCAACGAAAGCTATTATGGTGCTGACGTGACTTTCCTATATCAAAGATATTTTTTGGCCCATATAAATATTAACTTTAAATCATAATAAAAATAAATATATAAATTTGGATTTTATATCTCAACTATTTTAATATGTGAAACTCATTCGATGAACACTTAGAAAATGACTTACTAAAGAAACAAATATAATATCAAAGATATTTTTGGCCCATATAAATATTAACTTTAAATCATAATAAAGATAAATATATAAATTTGGATTTTATATCTCAACTATTTTAATATGTGAAACTCATTCGATCAACACTTAGAAAATGACTTACTAAAGAAACAAATATAATAATCTTGAAATATAGTGAAGGATGAAATTTAGAGATTTCGTAAAGTAAGGAGTATGCTTTATTGAGTCGAGAGTTTTCTAGAAACAACCTCTCTATCTTTACAATGTAAGGTAAGGTCTGCGTGTATATTATCCTCCCTATATTTCACTTGTGAAAATAATTGGATATGCTGTTATTGTAAAATAGGAGTACATTTGGATATTTTTTCTTGTCTTTATATTTTTCTATTTTAGATGATAAAAATTTGTGATACATACTATTATGTGATGTAGGGGTGATTATCGGGCGGATCAGATGGATAATTACGCTTAACCATTTGACTTATCGATTATCAGATTATAAATGTAGTAATCTGCTAGCCATCCAATAAGACAATGGGCAGATTGGTATCAGATTAATGCTTTCGGGCGGTTTATCGGCTAAACAAAATAGAAAACATTTGAACAATCAACAAATCCTTTAACATAAGCATGCATTTTAATTCATCCAACACTTTTAATTAAAATGTTACACGAGGCTTGTCACTTTTAGTTTGACAGTAATTCTAAACGCTACTGCATATCAGCACATTTTGATGTGATTCTGTTAAATTTTATATGATGTTTCTTCTTCCTTTATTATAATTTGGAAAATTTCTAATGGAGATTTTATGGTGCATATGTGATGATAATAAGATAATTATTTTCGTGTTGTAATTTAAAGGACCAAATGCATAGTTCAAACTATCTCTATTAGTTTTTGAACAATCAATACCATTAACATTGTTATCTACAAAGGTAATACTATGGCCCAGAGAGGAATTCAATCCATGTCCACTCATAATTTATGAAAAGTCAGAGGCGACTGCCATTAGGCCTTAGCTACAGGCATCAGACAGTTCTATCATTCTAAGTTACAATTTTGCACGCATTTGCTACTGTTTTGGTTTAAAGAATGTTCAAATTCAATGGGTAGTATGATGGGAATGATATCATCCAGTGTCTAAATTCTAAGCATAGTAAGACGACATGTCGATGCTTTTAGACTAATGTCGGATTCAAATTCAAAAGACTATCTTATTAATCTAACAATATTTTTGAAGAGTCGTCTTGTTACGACCAAAAATCCAACTAGTCTTGATGGCACCTAACCCAACCCGCTAGGTAAATCAACTAACAACTATCCAATTCCAATGAAATCAATAAAACAATTAAATACAGAAGTTAATTGAATCTTATACATTTCTCAAGAACTGGTAGCACAAATCATGAGATTCTAAGAATAGAGTTTACAAAGCTGAAATGAAGTAAATACATCATCTGTTTGAAAAGTACATAAATAGAGTTTTATATATCTAAGGCTACCATGAACAAGAGGCAGCTACAACCGGAATGTAGGTACATCTCTTCAATTCCAGCTCCCGTCAATCACAGCAGTGTCAACAGTCAACATCTGCACGCAAGGTGCAGAAGTTTAGTATGAGTACAACCAACCCCATGTACTCAATAAGTAACAGACCTAACCTAAGGTTGAAAGTAGTGACGAGCTGAAACATAGGTCGGTTCCAACACCAATAACCAACAGCAGTTCATGACAATGCAAGGCAAGTAATAAAGAATAACTCGAAATTTAAAGCTCAACTTATCCATAATTCCCGAAAATAGTTTCGCTTTTCAAATAGATCAGTGAACCCAAATCATTTATCGAAATCACCGAAAAATATTAGATAATTTGAAAACTGTAATTTTTTCAAATATCCTTTCCACAATAAATAAGATGTTTCATTTTCTTTCCCGATAGCAAGTGCGAAATACCTCTCTATGACCACATATCAATATGTGTGGAAAGAAATGAATGACGTGATACCGTACGACATAAAGAAAATGCATTTCTATGTCTGTATGTCATGTGTGCATGTCAATGCAATGTATCTCAGAGATGAACTCATGTACTCATACTCTCAGAGTACTCAATCTCAATGTCTCATACTTTCCACTCATCATGCTCAATAACTTAGTACTGTATATGGTCAATCTGGCGCCGGGAAGATCCATCCTGGAATATATACATCAACTGACCAACAGTCACTCAGTACTGAGTAGGGGCAAATCCAGCCTGTGGGGAAGATCCATCCCCATGTATATAAATATTTCGGACAAGATCCATGTCCAGGAAAGATTCATACCTCAATATAATCAACCATGCTCACTGGGGGTGTGTACAGACTCCGGAGGAGCTCCTACAGCCCAAGCGCCATCATAAAATCAACATAACCGATGCGGCGTGCAACCCGATCCTATAACTGTCACTCATAATTAGGCTCTCAGCCTCACTCGGTCACCAATCTCTCCAGTCTCACTCACGGACTCACAATGCCATGAAACTAGCCAGGCTAATAGATAACAACTGAGGCTAAGATATGATATCAATGCATGAATATGATTGAGTACGAAATATCAATAAAATCAGTGAAATGATAGAAAGAAACGACTACTATGGGTCCCAACAATATCGGCATAAAACCTAAACATAATATCTAGCATGATTAACAGCTCAATTACGTTATCACATGGTGAAAACACGGATATTAACTAAATAAGACCACTATACATTTCCATGGAAACAATGGAGTCCCAATTCACATGGTGCACACCCACATGCCTGTCACCTAGCATGTGTGTCACCTCAATACCAATCACATAATACATATTTCGGGGTTTTATACCATCAACACTAAGTTTAGAATTATTACTTATCTTGAACAAGTCAGTTTCAATACCGAGCAAGTCAAGCGATGCTCCGAAAATGCCATTCCGCACGTACCAACCTCCGAACGGCCCAAAACTAGCCAAAAGTAACTCAAATACATCAAATAAAGCCCAAGAAAATAACTCCAAAGGATAAAGATCAAATCCTTAATCAAAAACCAAAATCATCTCAAAAGTCCAACCCGAGCCCGTACCTCGGAACCCAACAAAACTCATAAAATCTGACAACCCATTCAATTACAAGTCCAACCACACTAGTTTTACTCAAATTCGACTCCGAATCGACGCTCAAAACTTAAAAATTCACATTATGAAACTTTAGGCAAAACCCCCCAATTTTCATCTCAAAATACTAATTAAATAATAAAAATACTGATATATTCATGTATATTAACCAAATCCGAGTTAGAATCACTTATGCTGATGATTTTCTTGAAAAACTCACGAAAAATCGCCAAATCGAGCTCCCAAAGACCAAATGTGAAATAATACCCTAACTTACCAAATCTTCCTTCCAAAGTGCTGACCACACATTTTCAAGTGTGGTCACACATCTCAGGTCCTGCGGCCGTAATCCAAATTGTGCGGTCGCACTTCAGCAAATTCTGCCCTACCAGGATTTTATAAAATGGCTATAAATTTCTACACAAATGTCCAAATGATGATTTTTTTATCTTTTTGAAAACTAGACACGAAGGGATGCAATTTTTGTTTTTGAATCATCTCCAAATTCCTTGTGGATCAAAAGATATAAGCTTCCTAAGTCGTACTAGCAAACCTGCAGAACACCATGAAGTGCGACTGCAAGAAGAATTGTACGATCCGCACTTTTCCTCTGTGGTCCTCATTTTTCTTCTACCTCAGCACTTTTTCTTGTGACTCAGTACTCTTCTTCTGCCTCAGCACACCAAAATGTGCGGCCTGCACTTCCAAAAGCACCAGAACAACATTAGAGTGCCGAAATGTCCGGACTCGCTCAAAACTCACCCCCAAAACATACCCGAGCCATTCGGGATCACGTCCGAATGAACCAACAAGTCCTAAAACACAATACGAACTTACTCAAAGCCTCAAATCACACATAAAAATATCGGAACGATGAATAACACCTCAAATCGAACTTAATGAACGTCGAATCTTCAACTTTCAAAACTCGCGTCGAAACATATCAAATCAACCCATTTCGCACATAAGACCCAAATGACATAACGAGGCTATTCCGATTCCCGGAACCACAATCTGAATCAGACATCATCACAGTCAACTCTCGGTCAAACTTATGAACTTTCTGAACCTTCAAATTTTAACTTTCGCCAATTAGCGCTGGAACCTTCTAGAAACATCCAAATGCAAATCCGTGCATACGCCCGGGTCCAAAAAATCACCATCCAAACCTAACGGAACCATTAAAACTCCAATCCGAGGTCGAATGCTAAAAAGTCAAACTTGGTCAACTCTTCCAACTTAAAGCTTCAACAATAAAATTCATTCTTCCAAATCAATTCCGAATAACCTGAAAACCAAAACCGACGATTCACATAAGCCATAATACAACATACAGAGCTACTCATGCCCAAAAGCTATCAAGCGAAGTACAAATGCTCAAAACGACTGGTCGGGTCGTCACACGTCTTCCAATAACATACAAGAATTACTGATAAGGGTAAAATTATAAATATAAAAATTCTTAACGGGTTAAAGGTTTACCTGATAAAAAAATTGAGTAATCCGCCATCTAACCGTTAAGGCGTTAATTATAAAATCTTAATACGCTCACTATCCATTACCCTGATAATCTGATACTAACAAACTAATAAGCCATCGGTTCGATTCGATTAACGGATTCGGTTCGATTTTAAACCATCCTAATGTGATGTCTCCTTTATTTTTTCCTTTTGCGATAATGAGTACGCTTTTTATCCTTTTCCCCTTTTTTGCAGGATAATGAGTAGCTTTACTATTTTGCTTTTCCTCACACGATTATCTTCTCTGCGGGAATATTTTTCCAAAGTTATCCTCACTTTACAACGTTCTAAGTGCTGTAGGGTAGTTCTTTGTAGGAGCAAAATATTTCCACGTATGGTTTTGCATTATAAATTAATTTTCTTTCTTTAGTGTTGGATTGTAACTCAAAGAGAAAAAAGAAATCTTTTTTTTTGGTTATAAATTAATTGGGATTTGCATCGCAAAATGCTAATTGAAGGGGAAGCATTTCTTTTACAAGATTTTTTTTTGTAAGGTTCAAACCCGAACATTTAGAAGAAGGGGAGGATTTCATTCCTCCCACATAATTGAAAAAGGAAAAACCTTTGAATAAGACTTTTATTAATTCACTTGTCAAGCTTTTACTGAAGGGTATTAATATTGTTATTAATGAATATTCTTTTTTGCCCTTTATTTTTAAATAAAGTGAAAGAACCGTAGTGTCCGGAGTTTCGTTTAGAATTGACTTCAACAATCCAAGGAGAAGATCCCAATTTTTTTTTTTGCTGGTGATAATGAAAATGGACATTTTTTTTAAAAATAGATCGATATTTTCTGGATAATATTTTTACATTTTATTCTCTATGAGGTAAAAGTATGTAGACCTTTTATATGATTGCTTTGATGAGCTCACATGCGTTGAATATACAAGTAATAGAGTTGCAATCATTTATCACTAGTGTATGCGTCAGCGCGGTTTTAATCGAGATATTAGAGAACTTCTTTTAAAAAAAATAGGCACACACATTTATATATGCGAGTAAATTATTTTTATATAGGTGAATGAAATTACAAATAAAAAATTATTCTTTCACAATTACAGTTTAAAAATGTGAATTCACATTGATGTCAGAGGATCACGTAACTAAAATCATGTGATGTAAATTAGATAAAAGTGATCATCTCATCATACTTCCCATGTCTCCTGCCCTATTACCTCTTTCTTTTCCTTTTTTTTTTTTTAAAAAAACAAGGATATTTATATTACAACTACGTAGGGTTCATAATATTACAATCATTGTCCGTGTCACTTAGGACACATTTGTTACCTAAATTTGTTAGAATATTACATGCATCGATAGTTAGATGCTTCACAAAAACTATTAGTTCATTTTGATCCCTTCTTACAAAAGATTTCATAAAAAACAGAGGTTGTACATAATACTTTTTCTTCCTTGTTTATGCATCAATTTTCTTCGCTAGAAGGTATGTCACTTCATTCCCTAGTCTGAAGACGTGTTTGAGGACCACTTCCTTCTCCTGGTAGATTAACAACCTGCATGCATTAACAATGTCGTCATATATTTGATTTTCTTGATGTATGCATTGGATTACTTCAGTACAGTCTGTTTCTATTTCAAGAGGGAACAATTTCCATTCTTGAGCAGTTTGAAGTCCTTCAAGGAGAGCCAACAGTTCTGATTCTAAAGTTCCATTTGTATGAATGACTTTTGTAAATCCCACAATCCAACTTCCACTTGTGTTTCTGAAAACGCCTCCCAAGCCACTGTGATGACCCGATAGGTCATTTTATAATATAAACCTAATTTTATAAATCGAAACCTTTAAAAGTCATATTTTAGCCTTTTTCGATTTGCGTGCGCAGTCCGGGCGTCTTTCCACAAAGCTTTTATGTTAAAAACTAGTAAAAATAAGAAATTTTACCTAAAAACTTCATTTGAGGTGACTTCGGACAATATTTTTGGTAAACGGATCCAGATTCGTGTTTTGACGGTCCCGGTGGCTCCGTATCGTGATTTGGGACTTGAGCGTATGCCCGGAATCAAAATCGGAAGTCCCTAGACCGAGATATCGGACTATATCAAAATTTAAAAATTGAAAGCTTAATGAAATTGGAGTGGTTGACCAAAGTTTGACTTTTTAGATAACGGGTCTGTATTTTGGTTCTGGAACCCGATATAGGTCCAATACCATAATTATGATTTGCCTGTGAAATTTGTTGCAAAACGGAATTGATTTGACGTGATTCGGACGTCCGGTTGTGAAAATAGGAATTTCAAAGTGTTCTTGAAAATTTCATGTGATTTGGGGTTAAATACACAGTTCTAGGTGTTATTTTGGCGATTTGATCGCGCGAGCGAGTTCCTATGATGTTTTTAGACTTTTTGCACTTTTGTTTTGGAGTCTCGAGGGCTCGGGTGAGTTTTGGATAGGCTACGGAGTGAATTAGACTTTGAAATTTTGCTGGTGTCTGCATTTTCTGGGAACTGACCTCTGATCTCGCAATTGCGAGATCAATGTTCGCAATTGCGAACATCCCCTTTGTCTGTCAGCTTCGCAATTGCGAAGGATTTATTCACATTTGCCAAATGTGCCTATGTCAGCTTAGGTTCGCATTTGCGACATTTTGGTCGCATTTGCGGAAGGCCAGTAATCGCATTTGCGATGATTGTCTCGCATTTGCGATGAGAACTGGGGAAGGGGATTCTTCGCATTGGCGGAGAAATGGTCGCATTTGCGATTCTACTATTTACGCATTTGCGAACATTTGTTCGCATTTTTGAAGGCTGCAGAAATAAGAAGGGGTTCACATTTGCGATGCCTCCTTCGCATTTGCGGACTTCGCAGTTGCGATGCCCAGGTCGAATTTGCGACAACTACAGCTGATGAAAATTGACTTAGACAGGATTTTTCTCCCATTCTTCAAATTTTCAAACCCAAGAACCCTAGAGGCAATTTTCCAAGATCAATTCTTCCCCAAAACTTTGGTAAGTGATCCTAACCAACTTTCTTTCAATTTCCCATCACATTTAATGAATTTGCAACCTAAAATCTAGGATTTCCATGGTAGAAATTGAGGGTTTTGGTAGAATTAGGGATTTTTGGAAAAATGGGATTTAGACCTCTATTTGAGGTCGGATTTCAAAACTAGTTACATAATCGGGCTCGGGGGTGAACGTGTTTTAGTCCGAACATCGAGTTTTGACCAAGCGGGTCCGGGGTCGAGTTTTGACTTTTGGAAAAAGTTTGGAAAATCTAAATTCATGCATTGTAATTGATTCCTTTAGCAATATTTGATGTTATTAAGTAAATTGTGGCTAGATATGAGTGGTTCGGAGGTGGATTCTAGAGGAAAAGCGGTAATTGAGCATTGAGAGGCTTGTGGAGCAAGGTAAGTGTTGTGTCTAACTTTGACTTGAGGGATTAGGAACCCTTTACTTAATTGCTATGTGAAAATCATGTGAGCGGTGTATATGTGAGGTGACGAGTACTTATACGCCACCAATTTATCTGTCTTGCCTGTTTCTTTCCCGTTCCTCTTATATTATTTTCTCCTGCCTAAACTGTTACATGTTTTACTTGTATTTTCATGCCTAATTGCTACTTGTTGTGACCTTGTTTCTCCTTGTTGAAGGTTGTTGGTCCCAAACCCACACGCAAGTATACGTGGTCGTAGCAAGTAATATAATGTTAAATCGAATGTCGAAGCCACAGGGACGTTCATAAACTACTTGCTGAATCACTCTAAATGTTATTTAATCAAGCCAAAACAAAATCCAGGAATGTAACTAATTTATACTACGATTCTATGAACTAACTAATTATCAAGTGACAAGAATATTATTGTGTGTATTCAGTAGAGACAAATATTCCAGGGTTGTGATCAATTCACCACTCGTATTGCATTCTAATTAACTCTCCCTTTCATATAATTCACTCATGGTTGCTAATTAATCGATAATTGCTCTCGTAGCCTTCTCCCGAAGTACTACTCGCCTATTCTCAATAGATTAACGCCTATATTCCTATGAAATTAATCTATTAGAACGCACTAAGATTACGATGTTTAATTAAGCACGGTGACTAGGTATATTCCTATCCTAACCACAAATCCGCTCCCCTGAAGGGTTAAGATCGCTCTCTCTTCAATTCTTCTCTAATCTATATACGGATTTACCAAGCATAACATAGATAGTATATAGAACCTAACTTNAACTATAATCAAGGTTAAATTAATGTCGAATAACAATATTCATGGCTAAACCACAACCCCAGAACAATGGGTGTTTAGCCACTCATGCTAGAATCAAACAATTGCATAAGTGTTGCATAAATGAAAAATACTAGAATAAGATGAAGAAAACTGATAATCCTTTGCTTCCTAATGATCCTCGCCAAAAATGGCATCCTCCCATCAAAGTTGTGTTTTTGGGTCTATTTATATGTTAGGGGCAAACCATAAACGTGTATGAGACTTCTATTTAAACCGGGAAACACTTAAAACCTTCAAAACTCGGATTGATCGGACCAGGGGCCCCAGGCGTTAAGCCCCAAACGCCCAGCTATAGCCTGGGCAGGCCTGTCGTTTGGGCTCTAACGCCCAGCTATAGCCTGGACAGGCCTGGCTTTAAGTCCCAAACGCCTGGCTATAGCCCGGTATGACCAGGCTTTAAGCCCCCAAACGCCCGCTATAGCCCGGGTCACTCCTTTTCGACTCTTGAGCGTATTTTTGACGTTTATGCATCCA
>ML330056.1:0-85869 GCA_005239505.1 Nicotiana paniculata | reverse complement strand
TTCTTTTAATTCTCCCCCCCCCCCCCCCCCCAACCTAAAAAATGCCCAACCCCCTAAAAACTCTCCCCACTTTCCACACTCTTCTTCTCCTCTTCAACAAAAATCCCTCCCTCTCCCCCACAACAAAACCACTGATTTCTCTCCTTCCCTTCCTCCAAATTCTCTCTTCAACACAAGACTCTCCTCCCTTCTTCCCCTCTCCATTCGACAACGCTCCAACCTCCATCATTCTCAAGATTTCCATGTAAGTACACGATTTTACTCCTCTTTCTTAGTATTTTTTTCCTTTTCTATGTTTATTTTCAGTTTTTGTAGTGATTTGTTTCTTCATTTTTTCTTCTTTTATTTGTTAGTGAATGTATAGAGTAGTAAAATCATGGGTCTTTTCTATTGGAGTTAGATTGTGGTGTATATGTGGTGTGTGAGGCCACTAGATTTGGTATGGGAGGTGTGGTAATTCAATTGGTTGTTTGTGCAACTTTGTGGATATATGCACACTAGGTGTTTGTTGATTTGCCTCAATGAGCTATGAATGCAAATTATGACCATTGGGCGAGTGAAGTCTGAGTAACCGCCCTTGATTCACATAATTCGCCCCCTACTAATAGTGGTGTTGTTGTGTCAGGTACAATGCATCCCTCACGGAAAAGACGTGCTACAGGAGCCTCGTCTAGTGGGCCTGGATGTTCTTCCATAGCACGGGTACCAGCTAGCACAAGCCAATTTTATAGTCGCATATTTGTTTCCAGAGCATCTCAGGACCGTTTTAGAGTAAAGGCTATGAAAAAGCATGTACCCGAGAGAGCCATTGACAGGGCAGCCCTCCAAGTTGAATGCCCAAATATATATCGGGAATTGGTTAGGCACCGACTCGACATCTTCTTTGAAGAGCCGGAGGAGGGTAACATGATGCTTGTGCGGGAGTTTTATGCCAATTGCCCTGAACATGAGGAGCGAATATGTATTGTGAGACAAACAAGGGTGGATGCCTCACTAGCTTCCATCAGACGAGTGTATCGTTTGCCGGTATTCAATGGGGTTGAATATTATTATGAGACTTACAAGTGTGAACCCACCACATAGAATCTTTTTTTCCAAACTATTTGTGTATCTAGCAGAGAGGTATTATGGTGTGTGCCTGGTAGCATCTTGCATTCACCGTCACTCACTTTTGAAGGTAAGTGTTGGCTATATATAATCAATAGTCGATTGCTGCCATCCCATAACATCTAGGAGGTAAATGGCCCAAGAGAGGCAGCGATTTGGTGCTTTATGCAAGGCCATGATTTTGATGTGGCTTAGCTCATTCCCTCAGAGATGTTCATCCACTCACCAATGAAGAGGCATGGGTTTTATTTCCCATATCTTGTCACAAAATCGTGTCGGGAAGCAAGGGTGCCCGAGAACCCCAATGCATATGGCATGGTGAAGAAGGAGGCCAAGTTCTGGAAGACAAAGTGACCGTCGGGAGAGACCCGGTGGCACATGGACCAAATGACAATGACGACTCTGATGAGTCTGAGGATGATGATGGCGGTCAAGAGGAGTCTATGCATGCCTCACCCCCACAGGAGCAGGTCCCAGATGAGACAGGTCCATCTCAGGCCCACCGGAGTACTTGATTGACAGCTCTAGAGCAAGATATGGCTGGACTACGCACTTCAGTCACATACCTGGGGGCTAGAGTTGATGTTGTGTCCATCCAAACTGCAAAGTCTGAAGAGAATATCATGGGTTGGCTTCGAGCGTTGGGACGAGCATGTCACCTCGACCCTAGCACTGTTTCCGGCCAGGACTGAGTCACCGGGGGAGTACCCTTACCTTACCTTGCTTTATTTTATATGACATGGGGACATTCCAATTTTTTAAGTGCGGGGTGGGGGATGATGTTGTATGTTGTTGTGTGTGTATATAGTCAGTTTTGAAGTTTCCTTTGATAAATTAATTTCGACTTGTCCCGACGATGGATATCACTCGACGTTTTCTTGAGGGACTAAAGTCGAACATAAAAAGAATAAATAAATAAATAACCAAAATGATTTTTTCTTTTGTACTAGTGTATCAACTCCCCCTTGGTTTTTCTTTAAACCACAGTTCTTTTTCAAGGGTTTTATTTGAATCGGGTGTAGTTAGTTTTTCATTTTTTTTAGTTAGGAACTTATGGGCGAGGGGTAGAGTTGAAATAGGATCCCTTAACTCCATGATGCCTTGAATATAGACTACTTCAGTGTGACACTTAGGCTCATTGGTTGACTCTTGTGAGAAGGCTTTAAAATGTGTGTTCTTAATTTGATTTAAGTACCCTGAGCGGAGTGTCTGATGATCTAATTTGTATTGAGTCATATTCCATATGTGTTTGAGGCTTGTTGTAATCTGTGCGGACATTGAACGCCTAGAACTTGTCCCGTGTGTTTGCAAAGCGAAATGATAGTCTTATTTAGTCTAGGAAGTGATATAGCCATTTCTTTGTTGAACCATATATATGCATATTCCACCCACCTAATTGTTATATACCATAGTTAACCTCTTTGAGCCTGTAATCCTATTTCTTTGGCAACCACATTACAAGCCTTACCCAATTTTTGAATTATCCATCTATTTGAACCTTGTCAGCTCTCATGAGCACTTGAATTGTGATGATTTATGTAAAAGTTAAAGTGTGGGGTAGTTGGTTCGAATTTTGAGTGGAACTGATGAAATAAGGAAAAAGGTGCATTGTGCTGAAAAAATAATTCATACTAAAAGCCACCTAAATTGAAAAAATAAAAGAAAAGAAAAGAAAAAGAGATAGTTGTATTGTGTGAAGAATAATCCTTGATGGTGGTGGCTTTTGACATAATTGTGCTTAAAGAAGTAAGGGGTAATACATATTGATGTGAAGGTGGAGTTGTGGTTTGACATAAGTATGGGCTTGAATGTTAAAATATATGTATTAAAGTGCTTAGGAAGGTGTAGTCACTATTATATCTAAATGTATTCTACCCGACCTACTGCCTACATTACATCCAAATAAAGTCCTAATTGATCCTAGACTAAACGAGCTCGATTAGTAGAGTAGTACACTACAGAAAATCTTATGGTGCATTTTATGGGGCACAAGGATTGTTCTTTCTGAGGGTGAGCGAATTTTATTTCTTTTGAAGTCCTCAGTGTGCGTGAATTGTACTGATTATGAAATAAGCCTCTTTTGTGGTGAGTAGGCACTTGATTCATGAAAGAGGTAAGTCTGGACCTCTGACTTAGAGTAAGTAGCCGGTTAAGGACATTGCGTGGCCAGGAAGAGTCCACTCTTGAGGTGTGGATGTCTAGGGAAGTTGCTTAGTAAAGTTAGTCATGTAGAGTGTGGTTTTATTGCTCAAGGATGAGCAGTGTTTTAAGTGTGAGGTGTTGATAGTAGCCTATAATTACGTATTTTAGACGCTATTTACACTCTAATTTAACCGCACTTTATTGATGTTGGAATGTTAAAAGATAACAAAATGCTCTAATTGAGAAATTTATGTTTTGCAGGAGCCACTCCAAGCTAGGAGGAAAATAAAGGGTGTTTTGAAGTCATTATGAACAAACAAGGACAATCAACGGATAGCCCGGGTGAAAAAGAGCGAGACAAGCAAGCAAAAACGCAAAAGGCAGGTCCGCGGGCGCGAAAAGCTCGCGAAGTGAGGCAGTGAAGAGGTGAAAATTCGCAGACAGATCCGATGTTGAATCTACGACCGCGGATGGGATGCCAGGCGTGATAAAATGCTGGGGATTTTGTGTAATTTCTTGGGAAACTAACCTAAACCTATAAGAGCCTAAACTCGCCCAGAAGTCATATTAAGCTTGTTTTAGACGATTTTGGAGGCAAGAACAAGGGAGAGAAGACAAATCAATTCTTCAGAGTCTTTATCTTCTTCTTCTTACTTCTATTTATGGATTATGAATCATATTCGTGCTATGTTTTGCATTAGAATGAGTATCTAAACTTCTAATCTAGGGTTTTGATGGAACCTATTGAAGGATGGATTTCTCGTTATGTTAATATAGATTTGCCATAGTTTTCTTTCTATTTGTTCAACTATATGCTTGATGTTGTTGATTGAAGGGCCCTCAATTAGCTGTGCCTATTTAGTATGCATTACTCAAGAGAGAGTGCATATTTAGGTCGTTGTTGAACAACATCACTCCTGACGTATATGAGGGATCAACACGAAGGGTTTAAATGTGGGATTAGGGGAAAAACGAAACCTTGGGTGCAATCTAAGTGAGCTGTAATTAAAGTTAGCTAGCGTAATTCGGGAGAATATGTCTAGTATATTATTGTAATTACTCGGGAGAGAGTTACAACAGTTAGAGAGCTCATGATCGATAGAGAAGACTTAGGCAAATTTATAATAAAACATAGCGGAAAGGACTCCGACAATAGGGGAAATCATAACCTTGGATCATTCCAATTATTGTCTACAACACGTTCATAGTTAGTTCTTCATTACTGCATTCTCACTAACTAATAGTTAGTTATTAAACATCTCATTTGTTACTCAAATATCTTGGAAAGTTGATTACGTGAAATTGTGTGAGTCTGATAGTTGTGATTGATAGGTTAATTATTTGTGGGATTCGACTCCGGACTTGATAATCGAAATATATTTGTAGCGATCGCTTTGTCCTTTTTATAAGATATAGTTGGGCATGATCAATACTCACCACGATTAAATGGAAAATGTATAAATATATACTTTTACATCAATCGGGTTGCATCCAAAATCAAGGTGTCACTTCGTTCCCAAGGTGAGTCGACCACTTTATTGTCAATCAATGATTGCCCTGCTTTTTGAGAACAAATATCAAATAACTTATGCACCTTGTTTACAAAACATTAGCGCCTGCTTCTTTGAGCTGCAGTTGCTTGCTTATGGAGAAAGAAGCAATCACCATATTTTGAGTGGATTTTATAAATATAGGTTGGCATCACTGAACCGCTTCATCTCTTTAGAGATTTGCTTCCCCAACTGCAATAACACGAGGCCAGGAATCCTCATCGTTGTCATCCAAATCTGAATTGTCCATTTTTTCTTTTTCTTGAGTTAGCAAAGCTTCAGTGCGGGTCATGTAAAAAAGTAGTATCGGAAGGATGTCAAAGGAAAATGCTCTCGACGTACGATAAGCCAAGGTAGGCTAACGTGCTCCGTCGATGGATAGAAGATGCAAACAACTAGAAACGACGACCGCTATTGTAACTACGGTGACCTCAGGGATGCAAACATTCACTCCATTAATGTTTGGTAGATTTCTCCCTACTCGATTCCAACCAATTCGAGAGGAAAATGAGCTAACTGATGAGGAAGAATGCAACAGTAAGCAATGGAACAGTAAACAATGGAACAGTACGAAGCAGTGAAGGAGAAGGAAATTCAAAAGTGCAAGGACCAATTGCCAAAAATTCCGCGAAGATTACAATTCTCTGAAGTTGGATCTTCGGCACAACCATCTCCAGATCTAGAACAACATGCAGCAACAACAAGGATTGGGAAGAAGCAGGAACATCATGCAAAGGAGCTCAGGCAACAAAATCGTAATTCTTAGATGGGAATGCGACTAGAATACTTTCCACCAAGCAATCGAGATGGTAAGATACTTATTCAAATTTTTGAGGAAGATGTAAGTGATTTGAACGACCACTAAGCGACTTCCTTAATTGGATATGTCCTAGGTGATGCTCCGTATGAGAAATCTATGAAGAACTATATAGAATCTGTGTGGGATTTTGTTTCTAAACCTCAAATTCTATATCATAATGATGGGTATTATGCGTTTCGATTTTCAACAATTGAGGAAAGGGATTTAGTTATGCAAGAAGGTCCTTACTCGTATCACAACAAACCACTTATTTTGCAGAATTGGGAAAGGGATTTCCACTTTGACCCTAAGTGTATAACAACAATCCCTTTATGGATTCACTTCCCTAGCTTACCTGTTGGATACTGGACTGCTGATGCACTGAGCAAGATGGCTAGTGCTATAGGACTACCCATGTACATTGACAGATTCACAACAGATTTGAACAAAATTTCTTATGCAAGAGTTCTAGTGAAGGTTGATATCACTAAGCCTTTGGTGATGAGTATAGAGATTGTTAATCCTTCTGGGACTAGGCAACAGGAAATACATTATGAGTGGAGGCCAAAATTTTGTAGTGAATGTGTACACTTTGGCCATGATAACTTTGAATGCTGGAGGATAAACCACCATAACCATGAAGATGCTGAGTTTAAGACTCCTAAAATAAGAAATAGGGGAAAAAGGAAGAAAGTCGTACAGGAATGGAAACCAAAGGAACAACAAGAACAAGGAGAGGTAGTTGAGGGAGATGGTGTAGAGCACCCTCAAACTGAGACAGAAAAGGGTAATCAGAAGACAACATCTGAGAATGGCTCTACTCAAAGGATGCAGGTGATAAGTAGGAATGAAGAAAGCAGGGTGCATCATAGTCCAGTTGCAATGCAGCAGACTCAACCTGTAGAAGCTAGCACTACTAACAGGTTCACAATACTGGGAGAGAGTGGGCAGAGTTCTACACGGGGAGATGGAATGGATACTGAACCTACCCAAAAACCACCATGATCATAAGCACTTGGAATATAAGGGAGCTGAATAAGCCCTATAAACAGAAAGAGTCAAGACTCTTTCTGCAAAAGAATAAAGTAGACATTCTTGGATGTCTAGAAACTAGAGTAAATGAAAGAAGGAAAAAAAATATACTGAATAAGGTAGCCCAGGATTGGGGATACTGGTGTAATTATACTAAGGCTATAAATGGAAGAATTTGGTTGTTATGGAAGGCAAACTTCATAGTAAAGATAGTCCACATTCATGAGCAATTCATTCACTGCTCAGTGGAAGATCCAATAACCAGTTCCCGTATCATGTTGACAATTATCTATGCTAGGAACAAGGTGCAGAAAAGGGTAATACTATGGAATGATTTGTAGCAGGTAGGGGGGTAGATTCAAGTACCTTGGCTCATAAGTGGAGATTTCAATAATGTCTTAACCACAGCTGATAGGTTAGGACAACCAGTGACAGTAAGTGAGGTGAAGGATTTCAAGTAATGTATTGACAATATGCAGCTGACTCCATTAAGAACAAAGGGATGTTTCTATACATGGTGTAACAAGCAGAATGCAAATGATAGAGTATACAGTAAGATTGACTAGCCTGTTGGCAATTTCAGCTGGACTAAAAACTATGGGCATTTGGAAGTAGACTTTCTAGAACTTGGAGTGTTTGACCACTCTCCAATCATTGTTCAAATATGGAAAAGGAAAACTATTCATCCCAAGCCATTCAAGTTATACATGGTAACAATTGAGCATCAGGACTTTAGCCCTATGGTGGATAGAATATGGCAACAGTAGAATGAGCATGACCATATGACTACTATATGGCAGAAGCTACACAATCTAAAGGATGAGGCTAAAGGACTGAATAAGGATATGGAAAGTTATGAGCAAAGATTGACTCAAATAAGGTATAGATTGGAATGCACTCAAGCTAACTTGATCCTTGATCCCTTCAATCAAATGTTGATACAACAAGAGAAACAGGCTGTGAATGAATTGGAGAAATTGAGTACTATAGAGGAAAGGATACTGAGGCAGAAATCTAGAGCAACATGGAATGATTATGGTGATTCAAACTCCAAGTACTTCTATGCACAGACGAAAATTAGGGCCAGCAAGAATATTATCACCATTGTGTATAATGACATGGGGTGAAGATCACTAATCCAAAAGCTATGGAAAAAGAGTTTACTAACTTTTTCGCTCAACTAATGGGGAAAGTCAATAGGTTAATACCATGTCCAAATACCAGAATCATTAAAGCAGGAGATTGTCTCACAATACAACATCAGCAGGAATTAATAAAGGAGATAACACATGATGAGGTGGATGACGCAGTGAGGGATATGCCCAAGGACAAAGCTCCTGAAGTTGATGGTTACCCTATAGAATTCTTTACAAATAATTTGGAGACAGTGAGGCAGGACATTTATGAGGCTATTTCATGCTTCTTTCATACAGGTAAAATGAAGCCAGCATGGAACTGCACAGCCATTACATTGATTCCTAAAGTCCCAGCTCCAACAAAAGTAAAGGACTATAGGCCTATTGCTTGTTGCACTACTCTGTATAAAATTATTGCCAAGATTCTGACTAGAACAACAAAAGAATAATTGAGGTATCATTGGGAAGTCTCAATCTGCTTTTATTGAAGGAAGGAGTATCATTGACAATATTCTACTTAGCCATGAGTTACTCAAAGGCTATAATATGAAAGGTCTATCTCCTAGGTGTGTCTTTAAGGATGACATTAAAAAGGCTTATGACTCATTGGATTGGAAATTTCTTAGGTGTATGCTCACTGACCTTGGTTTTCCACAGAAATTCATCCATTGGGTAATGGAATATGTGTCAACAATATCATACTCTTTAGTACTCAATGGTGTCCTTACCAAACCTTTCCAGGCTAAGAGAGGGATTAGACAAGGAGATCCAATGTCTCCCTATCTATTTGTTATTGCAATGGAGTACTTAAAAAGAGAGATGAGCCAACTATCAATCTCAAAGGAGTTCAAATACCACCCAAGATGCAAAAAACTGGGGGTGGCTCATATTTGTTTTGCTGATGATTTATTAATGTTTTGTAGCGCAAACATAACCTCAGTAACTAAAATGCAGGAAACCTTTGATAGGTTTTCTGATGCACCTAGACTTCATGCAAATACAGATAAGAGCTCAATGTATATTGCTGGTGTTCAACAGCATATCAAAGAGCTATTACTTAATCTCACTGGATACACATAGGGGTCTATTCCTTTTAAGTACCTGGGAGTTCCTCTATCTGCTAAGAAGCTGAACATACACCAATGCCTACCACTGGTGGAGAGGATCACTGAAACGGTGAACTGATGGTCAGCTAAGATGCTTTCTTATTCTGGAAGGGTGCAACTTATAAGATCATGAAGATGATAGAGACCATATGCAGGACTTTCCTTTGGACTGGATCAAATGCCATTTCAAGGAAAGCATTGATATCCTGAGATAAGATTTGTCAGCCAAAAGTAGCAGGGGGATTGAACATCATCAATATGAGGATATGGAATAAAGCAGCATTCTGAAGCACTTATAGGCATTGACAATGAAGAAAGATACCTTATGGATCAAATGGACTCATAGTTATTACATAAAACACAAGAACATTGCAACAATGGACACACCTAAGACAACAGCTTGGGTGGTCAGAAATATCATAGAGGCAAAGAGAGACTTGGTGTAGGTGAACTCATTGTAAGTCAGTCTCAATTCAGCATTGGCAGACATGGTGAAACAAGGCACATTCCAAATTCAAAGAGCTTATATCCAAATGTTGCCTCAGTTTCCCAAAGTTAGTTGGAAGAGTATTCATCTACACACACAAATCCACCCAAGATTCAAATTTCACCTATGGTTGGTAATTCATCAAAGGTTAGCAACTGTGGACAGGCTACTCAAGTTTGGAATCCAAGTGCCACAGGATTGTGTGTTCTGTACAAGAAATATGAAAATATTTGATCACCTTTTCTGTGACTGTCCAAACACAAGTATAGTATGGACAAAATACTGAGGTGGCTGGGAGCTACAAGGAAAACTGGATGCTGGCAAGATGAAATAGTATGGATCAGCAGTATAGCTAAAAGGAAGAATGGCAAGGCAGACATTACCACTACAGCTTTTGCGATGGTAGTGTACTGTATTTGGCGTGAAAGAAACTCCATTAGATTCAACAAAGGTAGATACGTGGTGGATGAAATACGTAAAGAGGTTTCTTTACACATGCACATATAAGGGAGATCAAAATCAAATGGGAGAAAGCATTGCAAAGTTTGAACTAATACCCTTAGAAGTAGCTAGTCTTTGATGATAGTGTTTCTAGTTTAATTACTTGTAATACTGATTAGGAGACTGATGGTCAGCATTAATCTGGGTTTGTAAAGACAGTTTTTGATGAAATGAAAAGTTAGTTTTATCAACCAAAAAAAACTTCAGTGCCTTCATCAATTGTGACTTGTACTGCTGCATCTTCATCCTCAACACTAGTTTCCCTATCCGACTGTTTACAAAAACCTCGTGGGTAAAGTTTAGGTTGTTGCAGTCTGAGTGTGGATTTCAGTATTGAGGAGAGGGCTATTTGGCCATGGCACTCCATGGTGGAATACCTACAGCACATGTCGGACAATAGTCCATTATGGTAAGTTTCTGGAGAAAGGCTAAACGACTGTCAGGTGCATCACGACTCTGAGTTCGGTAATGAATAAATAATTTTTCCACAAAATGATCTCAATTCGCGATCTGTTTTGTTTCGATATAACCAGTAATACCAATCCAAAGCCTCTCCATCCAAATATAAAGAATCCAATGATAATTTATGATCTGGAAAAATATTATAGCGCGTGAAATACTGCTCTACCTGAAATACCCATGCCGCTGGATCATCACCGCTAAATCTGGGTATTTTCACCGACTGAGCTGCCATGGACGAACGCAACCCGAATGGAGACTGATAATCAGTCGGAGCCAGTTTCCCCACCACATCTTGTAACATACATCAAATCCCAGCGATATCCTTTGAAAAGGATTCCGTCACTTCCTTCGCAAATGTATCAATGAGAGCCTTGAGTTTGAGTTTTTGGTCCCCATTTGAAGACCTCTAGATGAAACCACCAATGTAGAAAATTGGATATTACACCCGAAACAACTGATTATATTCACTCACTAAATAGAATTACAATAACCAAATATCAATAGAACAGTAGAAAACAACACTAAAGGAAATAGAAAGTAGGTGAGAAGAGAAATTCTAAGAAGAAAGGGGATGAGAGACAGATTCAACAGAGGAGATGAGCAATAAAAGACTGAGCCGAGGCTTCAACATAATTCGGATAATGCTTCTTTCTAATCTCGTAATCCTTTTTATCCACTTGCTAACTGGGCCTGGATCCCAAATATAATTCTCCAACATTTTACTCGGCACAATAATTTTAATTGATTCTATCTCATTTATCTCTTCCTGCCTATAGGCCCTTATGGAGCCAATTTGGTTCACAACACTCAGATTCCCTCGTGTTTTTTCTAGAAAACTAAGGGGTCCTTTGGAAGGGGTTTTAGGAGATATAATCTCCTTATAAAATCAACATGAATCTAAGTAATAAAAAAATTTATACCATGATTATTTATTCTAATATGCTAAACCAAATGTTCCCTAAGTTTCAAACTCTTCCCTCTAATATGGAAACTATTTAGATGGCATTAACAACTGATGGCAAAAAGAGATAGAGAAGAATGATAAAGCTTCAAACTCCATAAATATTGTCTGGAGTTTGAACTTCATATTTGAAACTCTAGGAATTTTTTAAGTTTATTGGAGTTTCACTTGCAGCAGTTTCAAACTCCAACACACTTTGCTGAAGTTTTCCGTAATTTAGCTAGGGATATTTTGTTCAAGTTCTATTTTCGTATTAACAAGTGGCAATTTCTCAATTAAATTTCAAATTGTGGGGAAATATTAACAAAGACCAAAAACTGGCCATTCGACGCCATTTTTCCATTACCAACTTAGTTATGCATTTCCTCAGCCCCCGAATATTATGGGTTGGATTGCCACTCCAGCAACAGTAGAAATAGCATCCAATTGCCACATCTCAATCGTGTCTTTACAAAATAACCACCATCTTGGATTGACTATTTTCCGGTTGTAGGGACTGAAGTGGCGCGTTTATTAGAAACAGTTTCTCTATCTTCACTAGGTAGGGATAAGGTCTGCGTACAAATTAACTTTCCAAAACCCCACTTGTGACACTATACTAGGGTTGTTGTTGTTGTAGGGACTGAAAGTGGCTATTTGTGATTTTTTTTCCCAGAAACACCAGAGGTATTAAAATAATACTAGTCATTGACTCTGAGAACTCATGAAAAAAACTCCGAGAACAATTCAGTAGTTAAAAAACTATAATTTGAATCGTAATTAATTGAAGGCCACTCTCTATAATTTGATAGTTTCATAATTTTCTACTCTTGTTTGAGTTGTCAAGAGGATGAGGAAAGTAATACAACTAGAGAGAATTATTTTCTTATGGTCTCACAAATTCACTTCATTAAGACAGCAAAGTAAAACAAATTCTCTTTACATTTTTTATTACATCCAAACCAAAAAAAAAAAAAACCAACAATAATTTTTCTCTCACCTTCTCCATTTTCTTTCTTTCTCAAGTTGTCTCGACATGTGGAAATATTTGTATTCTCTTAAAAATCTATTTCGTTGATGTAATAAGTCTTTGTAGCTTTTACCCAAGACAACAAAGCCAAGACGACAAACATATATAGTCTAGTCGTGGAATATCATTTTCCCTATCTTTCTTTTTTTATTTTCTTTGTTTTTTTTTACCCTTCACTTTCAATAAACAAACTAATAATCGTGAAATTTACGTTGTCCAAGACTTAAAAATAGACGACTTTTTGGTTTACGTTTAGGGGAAGTTGAAATCAATCTTTCTCTAGTTGAAAAGTCTTATTCACTTTTTGGGAGGAGCTCTCAGTGCCAGAATTATTTACCTGTCTAGGTTCATTTGAGTTCAGCTTCCTTCTTTCTCACCCTCAATACTAAAAATATATAAATTAGCGACAGATAAATTCTGTAGCTAAACAGTAAGATCTGTCGTTAATCCTATTTAGCAATTAATTATGGAGTAGTGATAAATTATCAAAAAATTCTATTAATTACAAGCGATTTAGCGATAGATTAGTAACGAATCGTAACTAATTTCAAAGTTTTAGTAGTGCCTTAAGCCTACTTCTAGACACCTGTAAAGGAAATTAAAAAAACAAGTTGACATAAAAAAGAACGAAGAGAATTTCGACCATCTTTCTTATTCACGTACGTTTTGTAAAAACTCGACATTATCATTTCTTCATGACATGCATATTAGAGAATAAAATACATAAAAGGAATAAAGTAAGCTCCAAATTACGAACTTTAATTTAAAAAAAGAAGTGTTGGAGAGCTTAATCCCATAACTTCAATATGGTCTCATATGTCATCAAATATGCACTAACTGATTCAAATTTTCATCACTGTAAGTTCTTGTGCTAATCAAACTCAAACATTCAATTCCAGGATGAGACGGTACAATAACGAACTTATACGTTTGACATTCAAGCTTGTTAGTTTGAGTCCCCGTATGAATTATTAAATAATTTGGTTTTTTATCGTATCCCTTAAACGTGAAGTAAATAAGCAGTAAAGTAAACACAGTAATTTTTATGTGGAAAATTACTTTGCTTAAAAGGTGCAAAAACTACAACCTACTATATTCAACTCCACTACAACAATGAGCCAAAACTGTATCATAATTCAACACTCTCCAATACACCTAATAAGACTATTTGATTTACAAGTTACTCTAACTTGTAAAGCAAGCACTCACTCTAACTCATTAATTGTTTATGACACTTGATTAAAACTCAATTTCCTAAAGCACATTCACTAGATTGACTCAAGAAGAATACACTGCAAGTACTCGACTAGAGTAAACACATACGAATCTTCAGTTGATGTGTAAAAGGATAATTACAGAAGTCCAAAGTAGATAGTATTTAAACGCATAAAATTGAGATCTTCTAGAGTCCTATTCATAGTCAGTTTCTCCTTTGATAAATTTCCTACTGTTCCAAGGATTTCATAAACTTTGGGACTCTTGTCTCTGACTGAAATATCCGTATCTTCTTGAGCAACAACCCTTATCACATGTAACAGTCTTCTTCCACCAAATTCGGACCTGGGAAACTTTGAGATAAAATTATTATCTTGTACAGACGTACAATCATCAACCTGAGGAGTTGGTCCTCTATCTTGAGAAACTAGTTCTTTAGAACAATTAAGCTGCTACGTTGAACATCTAGTTCTTTGAATTATTGTATTTAGACAAACTTTGTTAATCATCAAAACCTCAATACTCAACAAAAGTTTAAGACCAAAAAAAAAAAAAAAAAAAATTATGGACATTTTTTATATTATGATTCAAGTTTTTTTCTTAAACTATATATCCCTTACATGGGGGGATTGAGAACAGGAAAATGTTGTGTTAGGTTATTCTTGTGGTCTTATCCTCAGTTAAAACTGAACCCGAAAACCAACACCATCGTAAAAAGAAAGTAAAGAGGAGACAATTCAAATTTTAATCACACAGAAAAAAGAGATAATCTCTAATTACAGCAGTTTTCCATTGACCATTATACAAAACAAACAGTGGCTAAAATTCACAATAAACCAAATAACATAAAAATAAAAATCAAAGGATTGGCAGAAGCTAGCCACCATCTTGAATTACATCTATAAGAAATACACAAGATAAAGAACCACAAAACAAAATTAATAGATAATTATTTCCTCATAAGATACAAACAAGTAAAAAGCTAAAAGCTTCAACTCTTGCTATATCTCATACCATAGTATATACCACCACTTTGATTATTAAACTGGAATTGTTCGTGCATTATCTGCCTTAGTTTCTGTTTCATAATTTTCTTCTTCTCCTTCATTTTCCTTAGACATTTCCTCTAATGATTTTCCTTTGGTTTCTGGCACCAAGAATGTAAACAACATTCCAAGTAAATTAACACACCCAAGAACAATAAGTGCATTTTTCACACCTATACCAGTTGGATAACCAGCATCAACCTTTGATTTATCAGTAGATTGAGCTGCATATAAAAATCCAAATGCCCCAACAATTGCTCCTGCTTTTCCAGCTGCTGCTGATATTCCGTGGCACGTTGATCTTAACCTAGCTGGAAAAATCTCTGCGGGTACAACAAATGTTGTTGCATTTGGACCAAAATTCGCGAAGAAAAACGTAAGTGAATACATTATAACAAACCCTATTCTGTTTTCCTTTTGTGTCCAGTGATTATATGGAATGGCTAAGGCAAACATGAAAACTGTCATGAAAAAGAACCCCATTAATTGAATAGCAAATCGACCCATTTTATCGATAAATGCTACTGTAAACCAGTAACCTGGAACAGTACTGCAAAGTGCAATTAGAGTCTGTGCTCTTGCAATCTTGAAAACTTCATCTAATGCATTCATCGTTTCTGGATGAGGAATCCATCCAATTTTACTAAATATATCCTTCTGAAAAAGATTTTGACTGTAAAAAGCAATATCCAATAAAAACCATGTACTAGTTGTTCCTAGCAAATGAAGTCCATGGCGACGAAGAAACTCTTTAGTAAACAAACCAAAACTATCTCGTTTTTCTTCAACTTTATCTTTCTCTACTTCAATCTCAACGTTCAATACTTTGGACATATCAGCAGCAGCTTTTTCAGCATTTTTCGCAACTAAGGCTGTGTAACGTGCTGTTTCGGGCATCTTCATTCGCCAATAATAGGTAAGTAACGCTGGAATTGCACCAAACATTACAATAATTCTCCATACATAATCAGCTTCAGGTGGTGTTGAATCATTAGGGTTTACTGAATAAATTGGTGAAGGGTAAGCATTTTTAAATGCACCAGCAACAATAAGTGCAACTATTCCTCCTGCTAAAATACCAAAACCTTGCATCGCAAAAACAGCAGCAATAAAAGCCCCACGAGTTTTTTTATTTGCATATTCAGACATAATCGTCGCGGATAAAGGGTAGTCGCCACCAATACCAAAACCAAGCCAAAATCGGAAAAAACATAAAGTGGCTATAACACCATTAGGTGTTTTACCAAAAGAAAGTCCAGAAGCTATTGAACAAATAACCATAAGCATAAGTGTCATCCCATAAACTTTTTTTCTCCCTAATTTATCACCTAGCCACCCGAAAAACAGTTGCCCCGAAAGAGTACCAACAAACGCGACGCCATTAACAGCAGCCGCGATAGGAGGAGGAAGAATACCTGGTTTTGGTTCATTTTCATGATGATAGTAAATTCGGCCAAGTAATTTTGTGACTAATGAAATGCAAAAAAGGTCATAGGCATCAGTAAAAAATCCCATTCCAGCAATTACTATTGCAGTGAAATGGTACAATTGTGTTTTGGCTACATCTAGTGCATTTAGGACTTGCAATTGATCATCTTTAGCCATCGCTAATATTTTTGGAAACTCCTATTCTCTGCTAAGACATAATGAAGGGAGGGCGTTATTAATAGAATGATTGACATAACAAGACAAGGACAAGAATAGAGTAATTTCAATTTTGAGAATTCCTTAATATTATCAAATTACAATATGAAAAGCTTATGGTTGGATATTATATGCATAAAGGTATATTCGGCCGGTTTTGCATGTAAGAACAAGGAGGATAATTTTAGATACTTTCAATATATGTAGCTAAGTTTTCTAAGTTTTTCTTTTCTTGTTTAAAAACTTATATATAAACATATCTTGAGCAACGTAACAGCCTGTTCCTAATGGAAATTAGTCTACATCATTGTTTGATACGCAGAGATCGATCCTTGGAACAACAACAAAGTTATTTCCTGTATGGATGATTTATATATCAGGGGTTCGAGCCGTGGAAACAGGCACTAATGATTGTATTAGGATAAGTCGTCCACGTCATATCTCTTGAGGTGCAATTTTTTCTCGGGCCCTAGGTAAACGCGAGATACCTTGTATATCGGACTACCTTTTTAGAGATTTTGTTCAATAAGAAAACAAATCCTGGAAAAGGTTTGAAATATTCTCGTGTATTTCTATCATTGGCCGAATGGACTAAGAAAACAAATCCTATTAAAAATAAGAAGATTGATAGAACGAGAATTTTCCGATTGTTTTTCATGACAAGAAATCCATATTACCAACAAAAAAATCACAACTTCCAAATCAAGAAAATTAAAACAAATACAACATATTAATAATGACAATCCAGTGAGCTGAACAAAATCCTTGTAAAAAAGAAGAAAACTACATTCTCTCTAATATTGTGCTCGCTTGCTTGCTAGGCACATTATTTTATGGTGTTTTCGTAAGTTTAATTTCATAAATAACAAAGCTAAATTCAGATAAAAGTTCCTCGTTGCTACAAATACAATTATCTAGAATACTAGTACGTGGTAGATTCTAACTCATTACTTATATCATTAGTTCATACTTTAATTTTATACATAGAGTCGGTGAAAAATAAATCATAAGTATAAACATAGATGTTCCCATATTTGACTGTATTTCTATTATTAGCTTACTTTCATAAGAAATTTGTTGGGTTTTTAAAAAAAAGATGGAGTGGCAAGAAAATTAAAAGAATGATTGATATTGACTTTCATTCTAATTTTATTTATCAAAGAGGGCTTCAAATAGCTAACTTGAAAACAGAATCTAGAGAAAATCTACATAATATATAAATATTCAAAATTAAAAAACCTAAAATATTTCAACTAACTTATACAACTAAACTTAAATTTAAATAAAGACTCATCCTACGACTAAACTATTTATTATTCTAGTAGATCATAAATCAGCTGTAACAGAAACAAATATTCAACAAAATCGTCCTAACTTATAAGTGAAAACACCACCAATTCCGTTATTTATACCATATATGGTTTAAAATTATCTAGGAATGAGGATAAATTAAAGATAAAAAGGATAATCATGACCAAATAGAATCCATGCTTCACCCCGTGAATCTCCAATGTTCTAAATAAAAGAGGTAACAAAAGAAGGATTACATCACATGTATTCGAAGAAAAAGAAAGTGAAAAAAAAAAAAAATTAAAGTTTACGTTCGAGAGATGGTTAAAATTGACATTTTTGTTTTTAACCTTAATAACGCGTCCGCGTGAAATTGACATACTAGAAAGGGAAATGTAGTCCGCGTATTTTTTAAATCAATCACATCACGAGTGACAATAATTACACTAGCAGAGAATTAGGTCCCGGAACCCAATTATGAGTTTCTGGACAAAAGTGACGTTAATGTGTGAAAAAAAAGTCATATTTCTATATATAACGCGGTAATATACCGCGCTATACCTTAACGGAGTTTTCTCCGTTAATGTATAGCGTGGTTTATTAACGCGCTATAAATATATAGCGCCCAGATTTTCTGCGTTATGCATTGACGATTTGACTGGCAGGTATAGCGCATGAAAATAAAGCGCTATACTGGTTTCTGGGCCCACTAATGAGTTAACTGACATAATAATAATTCAAATGGGTATAGCGCACATTAACAGAGCGCTATACATCAAAAATTTCAGCACCCGGGGCTAACCATTTTCTTATATAAAGGAGTTAGGATTTTAGGAAAATCCATTAAAAAAATATTCTAACTCCCGTTCAATTATTTCTTTTTGTTAAATTCTGAAGCATTTTTTCATAATGTCTGAAGAGCGTAGAATAAGAGTTACATTATATTGGAGGGAGGGGGAGAAGTGAGGTTGTGATGGAGAATAACTCTGTGAGGTACAGTTTATCTTCACAATGCCATGTTAAAATGCCACTTACAATGGAGTACGATAAATTGATATCGTTGTTATGCAAAAAAATGAGTGTGAGGAAACATTCGGTGAAGCTTAAAGTAACCGAAAGATATCCGTATTCCGTCACTCTACAAGGGGTTGCTTTTTACTCGGAGTTTAACATCGAAGATGATGAAACTTTGAAGGATTTTCTGAGGACTCCGGATGAATACCGAAAATTTTTTGTAATCAAAATGTTGGATATGTACGTCAAGGTCGAAGACGTTTCCAACAATGAGGTTGCCCGTAGTAGGGATAACCCCCACTCATCGGGTGGTTATTCTGGAGAAGTTTTTGCCCGACAGGTTCCGGATGAAAGAGATTGCCTTGATTTAAACTTATCACCTCCGGCGAATGAGCAACAAGGAAATAATTTCTCTCCTGCTTTACATAATTCAAAAGATGAGTGGTAAACTTCAATTTTCTTTTGTGTCATGATGTACATTTTTGTTGTATTGAATTTGTATAAACGCTTATATCTTCCACAGGGGGTACCGGTCGGATATGAATTTTACAAGTTATGAACCCACGCGTAGTTGGAATATGCCTAGTTTTGGTGTGTTGGATCATGGTTGTCACGACCCCAAATCTAGGCCAGTCGTGATGGCGCCTATCGTGGAACTAGGCCAGCCAAAAAGCCAAACTCGAATCATAATAAGCTTCCATTTACATCTTTACTATATTGATTACCCATAAAGGTTTCTTTAAACATTTATAAGATAGTTAAAGCTATATTGAATATAAAATACAACCCCTGAGAACCTGGAGTCACTGGTCATGAGCATCTATATAAAATATACAACTCAACGAAAATAAATTCTATAATAGTAAGCAGGAGAGGGAGCAGGACTGCGGACGCATGCAACCACCTCGCAAACCTCTGAGAATCTCTGGAACAGATAGGCAGCTCACCCTGCCCTAACACCTGAATCTGCACACAAGGTGCAGGGAGTAATGTGAGTACACCAACTCAGTAGTAATGAAAATAAATCAGGTCTGAGCAGCAAGAAACACATAAAATCAATGTCATCAAATCACAAGATGCACAGCGTTTCTTTCCAACAGTATAACATAGATATATGAAATCATCATGCCTTAAAACCAACTTCAGAAAAATCCTTTGAAGAATGTGTATTTTCAACAACTTCAAACCAAAAGATTTAGTATGAAAATGAAATGAATCATATAGAGTCCCCTCGGGCAAAACATATTTCATAAGCTCAGCGTGAAAGTAGTAAAATCATAAGTAGCCACTCGGCCAGAAACATATATCCTAATCAGCCCCTCGGGCATGCCTCACAGTCACTCATAATCAGTCGCTCAGCACCTCACAGTCACTCATGCCTCCCAATCACTCGTCACTTGGCACTCGACACTCTGTGCGCTCACTGGGGGTGTGTGCAGACTCCAGAGGGGCTCCTTCAGCCCAAGCGCTAATATAAAGCCACCTCGTGGCATATCATATCCTCACAATCAGGCCCTCGACCTCACTCAGCAGAACCACTCAGAAAGCCCCTCGGGCGAATCAGTAAAACAGGGTACTCGACCCAAAACATCATTTTTAAATCTCAAAGTAGTTTAAATCAGGCTGAGTTTCGAAAACAGTAAGCACAATGTAGTTGAGTGAAATCATCAACAAGTAGTGAGGAAACAAAAGTAAAAAGCCCCCAAGGGGTCTAAACAGATCAGCACGAGGCCTCAAACACGGCTTATAGCCCAAATATTTCAACAATCTTTAGAACATAATTTAACATAAGGTTTGAGTAAAATACGCAACTCATTAGTTGCTGCGGAGAGGACCTAGTCCAATCCAAAAATTAGTGCGCGCCACATACTCGTCATCCGACATGTGCGCCATTCTAAAATCAGTGAGAAATACGCAGTCTGGGGTTTCATACCCTCAGGACAAGATTTATAACCATTACTTACCTCTACCAAGCCACAATTCTAGTCCTCTATGCTCTTTCCCCTCAAATTGGCTCCCGATTATTCCGAATCTAGCCAAAACTAGTTTAACATCATCAATATATACTAAAGGAACACAACTCAATTGAAAACTATCAAATTATACAAGAATCTCGAAATTCAGCCAAACCCGAGCCCTGGGCCCACGTCTCAGAATCTGATAAAATTTACATCACAAGAACCCTTATCCTCCCATGAGACCGTACATACCAAGAACATCAAAATCGGACCACAACTGCCCACAAAAATCGCCAAAAGAAATTCCCAACTCTTTCCTCCCATTTTCCAAACTTTTTCTTACTTAATTCCTTCAATTACAAACCAAATCCAAACAAAATAACATAGAAACGATTTTTATTAACCCGAGAACTTACCTTCACTGATGAACCACGAATTCCCTCTTCAATTTGCCTTCAAGAGAGCTTCAATCGCATGCAAAAATGGAGGAATGAACAAAATTTCAGGGAGGCCTCTTTTATACTGTTCTGCCAGCATTTACGCACCTGCGGTCCCAGGTGCGCACATGCGCAATTCCACTAACGGACCAAATTCTCGCACCTGCGACCCTTCTCCGCACTTGCCGCTTCGCAGGTGCAGCCATCTCTTCGCACCTGCGGATTTCCCCGACCTAGCCTCCTTTCGCACATGCGCACAGCCTTTCGCATCTGCGATATCGCACCTGCGGCTACCCATCCGCAGGTGCGGCCAACACTAGAAACTCACACCGGCAGCTATTTGATGCAAATTTCCAAGTTCAAAACCCCGCCAACCATACGAAATCAATCCCGAGCCCCTCGGGGCCCAAACCAAACATACCAACACACCTCATAGCATTATTCCAACTTAGTCGAGTCTTCGAAACACCAAAAACAACACGAAAACACCAAAATTACATCAAATTCAAGCCTATGAACTTTGAAACTTTAATATTTCGCCAACTACGTCGAAACCAACCAAAACACCTCTGATTGACCTGAAATTTGTACACATACCCAAAATGACATTACGGACCTGTTCTAACTTTCGGAATTCCGTTCTGACCCCGATAGCATATTTTCCACTGCCGATCAAAAATCACCAAAAACTAACTTTCGCCAATTCAAGCCTAATTCTACATCAGACATAAAGCTTCATTCCGAACACACTCCTACGTCCCAAATCACCTAACGAAGCTATCCGAGACATAAAATCCACATTCCGAGGTCGTTCACCAATAAGTCAACTCTTAGTTGACTTTCTCAACTATTAGGCTAGCTTGAGAGACTATTTGCCTCAATTCTCACCACGACCACTCTGAACCCAAACCAACCGACCCAATACACATAAATGAAGCTGAACCACATAAAATGAAGCATGAACGAGGGAAACGGGGCTAAACTCTCGGAACGACCGGTCGGGTCGTTACATCCTCCCTCACTTAAACATACGTTCGTCCTCGAATGTGCCAAGAGTTGTTCTCCAACACCATCAAACTGTTACGTAGCTTACCATGCACATACCCTGGGGTGATCCCACGTCACCCTATCCCATATAGGTCCAATAGCACAATACCGTTGAAATTTCGAAAGCAAAATCCTGGCCCATAAACTTTAGAACCAAGTTCCCACTTCTGAAATAATATACAAGATCAATATTTCCATAACTGTAGACTGAACAAGTCTGAACATGCTAAATCAAGCCATATACGTACCCCAAATGAAATCACATAATACACCGCGTGACTCAAACACTCATAGCAATAACTCTTAACCACAGTAACTGCTCAGAACAACCCAATACCGGTTCATAACCCCTTATCAATAAATGCCTCGCTCTAACACTTTCATATACTGCCGATGATGAAAGAAGCACGTAGAACTAACAACCATCCGATCATCCAAACATGAAACTCCCCCTTCCCAAACAGGAATTATGGCAGATTTCTAAGCCGACTCCCGATATTTATCCTCCCAGCTATGCTGTAGAAAATTCTGAAAATATTCACTCTAGGAACAATGACCTCTTCTCATCCATCATGACACCCTGATAACATGACACATCGATACAATTCGAAGACAAAACATGTGCAACTTGTGCACTTAACAACAACTTCCCAATGTAATCAAATTATATAAAATATCCACACGAGAGGACTATCTTGCCATTAACAATTACCATCACCATATCATACTAACAGCCTGGCACACACCGTAAAAATCAAAAACACATGTATCCAATGCCAAAGTTCATACCCCTACATAACTCCGCTATACTGCGTGATCTCATCCAACGCTGGTCCACTTGAAATACTTCAAGACACCTTGCCCAAAATCAATAACCATTTGAAATTCGACATCAAATACTCAAAGTGCATTGCCATAACCACGGGGGAAACCGGACGATACCATGCCACCAGAAACAGAAGGTATATAACCAACACGTCTCAATCCCGAAACACCCAATTACTTACCTTACTCAAATCTAGCTATAACGCCCAATTAGAACCGCACAATATGTGCATATAACCAATAATCAACACTCCTCGCAACACCGAAGAGTAACTCATAGATCACTCAAGAACATGAATGAACTCAATCACAATCGAAGGATACCTTCCTCAATAATAGAAATTCGGAGCCAACAATTCCAACCCGGTGCAGAACACACAACCGTATTAGCCTACCAGTGACCCTAAATTAACTTTGATCACCCACAACAGATAGATAACTTACCGAAAAGTTCACAATGACGGAATCATGGTACATACTAACATACGACTAGCTCTGCTCGCATATTCACAGTTCACTACCACAAAATATCTTGTTTATGAGAACTCCCAGTCTCGAAGTCCATGAAACGTACGGATTACCATATCTGATCACAACTCCACCGCTCGAATACATAACACATCCCAAATACTCACTCATTCCACGAGGGATACCCCTATAATTCTTCCGTTTACCAAGCAACCTTGAATATCAACAGTCGATCCAACCATAGGGCGTCGCGATACCAATGAAGTACCCTTAACTCAAACACATTGCTCTTTCTGAAATATATACCCTCATTAAGTCGCACCAATTAGTGTTATCATCTACCTAGTCGTCTGAAAGTGCCCATGCTGCCTAAGAATTTATGACCTTCCTTCCAAAACCAAATCGTGACCTCACATATGCAAATCTCAACTCTACCCAACATACCGCACACGCCATGCCAACCTAGAAAAAATACAGGAACTCCATGGTCCCTTCTGAGCCACAAGAAACTACGTACCCAACTAGCCAAGAACCTCCATTGACCCCATTTAGAAGAAAATTCACTACACGTCATAAGAAAATATGCACCCTTAACCACAGTAGAAACCATCCGGAACTATCCAAAATCCCATTTGCGTAACACCAAACCATCACGACTGAATTCTTCTAACTCAACCAAACTACGCAGGCCACCAAAAATCCAAGAGCATTGCTAAGAAACACCCGAAAAACTCGTCACCTCATGAACACCCAAGAACTAATCGTATCCCTTACCATGCCAATCCGACCTACTACCACGTTGCCCTATTTACCCAAGTTCCTTCTGACTTACCTTCTAAATGATACTTCTCCGTGTCGTAATACCATAATTTTTCAACCCAGACTCACCATGCGCAACCCAAGCATAAAACCATACCGTCTAAGGCTCATAAGCCGCCGAATACTCTCTCAAATATCCCCAAAAGTACCACATTCAAAATACTTAACCTGAAGAGACTTCCTGCGAATCTAAAGCCATTACCTTCACCTTCCTGATACTGATATGTAGAACCCGTGATGATGTAGATATGCCACAAGTCTTGACACCCTCTAACATAAATCTCAATCACACCGACCAATTAGACAGAATTGACCTGACCCGTTTGCACACTAACATACTAGGAAAGTAATCTACTCACTTGAAGCCACAAGCAAATTCATACACTACACACACTACACCTTTTACAATTTCCACTAAATCATTCAATAGAACCCAATTACCCAACAGAGTACATTACAACCTATATCGAAGAAATTCCTATTACTCATGACATTCCCAGACCCCACACATGCAGGTCATAACTGATTTACCAATATACCTCGAACTGAAACCAATACCACACATAGTCGTGCAATCAACTTATCATTAACAGACTCCCCCACTTGGATCAAAGCAATGATCGAGACAAATAATAACTCACAATGCCCATAATAACACCACTCATCTAACAACTCAAGTCATCTGCAAATCTCGCATTCACCATTGCAATAGTCATGCCAACTTCCACAAGCGATCTAAACTCCAATTACAACATATATCATTTACTGGTAGAAGAAAACTTATTACAGAATTACATAGGGACCACACACCCTGGGACAACCCGCAGGAGATACCCATGCCCGCTTAGCCTCAACTGCTCTCTCTCCATACACTTCTGAAGACCAAAACTATCACACAATCACTACACCTTATTGCATCTGAACACAACCAACGCCTACCCTCTAGGCACCACAATACGCGGTAAAAACCTGAAGCTGATGGCAGCACTAGCACTGGAGCGGTGGTCACAGAAATCTCGAGCTTCTGGAAGCTCTACCCACACATGTCTGACCACATGGATACCCTTACTGGACACCACGTGTCTCAAGAATGCTACTGAAACGAGCCAAAAGTCACACTCGGAGAATTGGCATAGAGCCTTTCCTTCCTGAATCCTTATAATGCCATCCTCAGATACTAAGTATGCTACTATTGGCTACGCGGATATGCCAGGACTCCATCAATGAATACAATAACAAGGAGTGCTAATACGGCTGGAATACACCGTCAATCAAATACATGAACGTTACTGGGGCAAATTATCAACTCAAAAGACATCACCAGGAACTCATAACCCAACAGATAAATCCGCTTCACTCCACAACTACACAACATGAGAGGTCTTCCAACATACTCACAACTCAAGGCCATATACCAAATCGAGACAGAAATCAAACACTCAATAAATCTTGCCACATTTCCAGCCAACCCTTTTGACACAATTCACAGTCTGAACATATCTAACCATCAAATTACACCCACCACATAGGCATCTAGTCACCAATTCTCATCAATAAGAACACAAACGAACATACAAGTCCTCAACTACATGTTCCCACACAACAAAAATCTCAGTAATCAAGCCACAAGCCTCAAGTCCTCCATACCGGCCCATTACCAGTATGCCAAAACCATATGTCATCCATGGAAGTCACAAGTCGTCGATGCACAGCTGATACCAAGCGCTCTCGCGCGCGTTCGAATACATGGAAGGAATTCAAGAGTTACGCTCTTGGCTGAATACAATGGATTCGCACGACAAAAATTTTAAAATGTGACATTTTCCTAAGGGTTTCGCAGCCTCTCGAAGATAAGTACAGACGTCTCCGTACCGATCCTCAAGACTCTACTAAACCTGCTCATGACTGGTGAGTCATATGTAACCTAGCGCTCGGATACCAAACTGTCACGACCCCAAATTTAGGTCATTCCTGATGGCGCCTATCATGGAACTAGGCCAGCCAAAACCCAAACTCGAATCATAATAAGCTTCCATTTACATCTTTACTATACTGATTACCCATAAAGGTTACCTTTAAATATTTATAAGACAATTAAAGTTATACTGAATATTAAATACAACCCCCAAGAACCCGGAGTCACTGGTCATGAGAATCTATATAAAATATACAACTCAACGAAAATAAATTCTATAATAGTAAGCAGGAGAGGGAGCAGGACTGCGAACGCATGCAGCCACCTCGCAAACCTCCGAGAATCTCTAGAACAGATAGGCAGCTCACCCTGCCCTAACACCTGAATCTGCACACAGGGTGCATGGAGTAATGTGAGTACACCAACTCAGTAGTAATGAAAATAAATCAGGTCTGAGCAGCAAGAAACACATAAAATCAATGTCATCAAATCACAAGATGCACAACCTTTATTTCCAACAATATAACATAGATATATGAAATCATCATGCCTTAAAACCAACTTCAGAAAAATCCTTTAAATAATGTATATTTTCAACAAATTCAAACCGAAAGATTTAGTATGAAAATGAAATGAGTCATATAGAGGCCCCTCGGGCAAAACATATTTCATAAGCTCAGAGTGAAAGTAGTAAAATCATAAGTATCCCCTTGGGAAAAATCATGTATCATAATCAGCCCGTCGGGCATGCCTCACAGTCACTCATAATACGTCGCTCAGCACCTCACAGTCACTCATGCCTCCCAATCACTCGTCACTCGTCACTCGGCACTCGGCACTCAGCACTTTGTGCGCTCACTGGGATGTGTGCAGACTTAGGAGGGGCTCCTTCATCCCAAGCGCTAATATCAAGCCACCTCGTGGCGTATCATATCCTCACAATCAGTCCCTCGGCCTCACTCAGCAGAACCACTCAAAAAGCACATCGGGCTAAACAGTAAAACAGGGTACTCGACCCAAAACATAATTTTTAAATTTCAAAGTAGTGTAGATCAGGCTGAGTTTCGAAAACAGTAAGCACAATGTAGCTGAGTGAAATGATCAACAAGTAGTGAGGAAACAGCAGTAAAAATCCCCCAAGGGGTCTAAACAGATCGGCACGAGGCCCCAAACACGGCTTATAGCCCAAATATTTCAACAATCTTTAGAACATAATTTAACATAAGGTTTGAGTAAAATACGCAACTCATTAGTTGCCGCAGAGAGGACCTAGTCCAATCCAAAAATCAGTGCGCGCCACATAATCGTCATCCGACATGTGTACCATTCTAAAATCAGTGACAAATACGTAGTCCGGGGTTTTATACCCTCAAGACAAGATTTATAACCATTACTTACCTCTACCTGGCCACAACACTAGTCCGCAATGCTCTCGCCCCTCAAATTGGCTCCCGATTGCTCCGAATCTTGCCAAAACCAGTTCAACATCATCAATATATACTAAAGGAACACAACTCAATCGAAAACTATCAAATTATACAAGAATCTCGAAATTCGGCCAAACCCGAGCCTTGAGCCCACGTCTCAAAAACCGATAAAATTTACATCACAAGAACCCTTATCCTCCCACGAGACCTTACATACCAAGAACATCAAAATCGGACCACAACTGCCCACAAAAATCGCCAAAAGAAATTCCCAACTCTTTCCTCCCATTTTCCAAACTTTTTCTTACTTAATTCCTTCAATTACAAGCCTAATCCAAACAAAATAACATAGAAACGATTTTTATTGACCCGAGAACTTACCTTCACTGATGAACCACGAATTCCCTCTTCAATTTTCCTTCACAAGAGCTCCAATCGCATGAAAAAATGGAGGAATGAACAAAATTTCACGGAGGCCTCTTTTATACTGTTCTGCCAGCATTTCCGCACTTGCGGTCCCAGGTGAGCACCTGCGGTGCAGTCCCAGGTGCGCACCTGCGCAATTCCACTAACGGATCAAATTCTCGCACCTGCGACCCTTCTCCGCACCAGCGGCTTAGCAGGTGTGGCCATCTCTTCGCACCTGCGGATTTCTCCAGCCTAACCTCCTTTCGCACCTGCGCACAGCCTTTCGCACCTGCGACATCGCACATGTGGCTACCCATCCACAGGTGCAGCCAACACCAGAAACTCACACCAGCAGCTATTTGCTTCAAATTTCCAAGTTCAAAACCCCGCCAACCATCCGAAATCAATCCCGAGCCCCTTGGGGCCCCAACCAAACATACCAACATACCCCATAGCATTATTCCAACTTCCTCGAGCCTTTGAAACACCAAAAAAAACACGAAAACACCAAAATTACATCAAATTCAAGCCTATGAACTTTGAAACTTCTAAATTTCGCCAACTACGCCAAAACCAACCAAAACACCTCCGATTGACCTAAAATTTTGCACACATACCCAAAATGACATTACAGACCTGTTCCAACTTCCGGAATTCCATTCCAACCCCGATAGCCTATTTTCCATTGCCGACCGGAAATCGCCAAAAATTAACGTTTGCTAATTCAAGCCTAATTCTACACCGGACATCAAAGCTTTATTCCGAACACACTCCTAAGTCCCAAATCATCTAATGAAGCTTTCGAGCCATAAAATCTACATTCCGAGGTCGTTCACCAATAAGCCAACTCTCAGTTGACTTCCCAACTATTAGGCTAGCTTGAGAGACTAATTGCCTCAATTCTCACCATGAACACTCTGAACCCGAACCAACCGACCCTATACACATAAATGAAGATGAACCACATAAAATGAAGCAGGAACGGGGTAAACGGGGCTAAACTCTCGGAACGACCGGCAGGGTCGTTACAATGGTGGTCCATCCTGGAGTTATCACCAACATGAAAATGTCCATCATGGAATTTCATCACATTACGACTTGTAAGTGAAGGGATACAACTATATGGAAAGTATTTATTAATTTCAGTAGCTTATTATTTTGTTGGTTGTACATTGAAAACGATCAAGTTGAACCACCTGTCCTCACTCAATTTCCCGAAGACGACATATTAAATCGGGATCTGGAAGATGCACAGAGTGAGGAAGAGAACAGTGATTACGACAACAATGCCGAGGAATTCGGAGATGAGACACCCTTCCCTTGTGAGGATGGTGATGAGGAGAATGAGAATAAAGGACCTGATTTGATGAGAGAGTATGCTCCACCCCCCTCCCCCTCCCTAGACGAATAGTGTACGAGTCCTAAGTGTCGTTTCATTCAAGGGAGATTTCTTACCTTGATAAATTTCCAAGCATTCCGGATGTAGAAGCTCTTACAAGGGATTTTGATGATATTCGAACAGCAATGTGGGATGTGTCTAGCCCAACGATGCTGGCAAAGGGCATGCTTTTTCCTGATAAAGCGCGCGTAAGTAGGGCTTGTAAAATACACAATGTAAAAGAGTGTCGTGAGATGATGGTATAGGATTCAAGTCCCGTTGTATACAAGGTTTCTTGCCGCAAGTGGTTTTGGCCAGGTCATTGGATGTTGCGTGCGAGAAAGAAGAAGACAGGTTTGTGGAAAATGGGTAAATTTCCACCCACACATGTGAAATGGACACATTCAATGGGATTCACTTCAACTTGGATATTGACTTGATTTCTCTTGTCCTTATTCCACACCTCGAAGCGACAATAAGGTATAAAATCAAAGAGTGCATTACATCAGTCCACCAGGAATATGGCCATACCATTACCAGAAGAAAGGCATATCTCGGGCGCAAACGAGCGCTTGAAATTGTCTATGGGGAATTCTGACTAAAAACATGTCAGAGTCTTTCAACGGGTTATTAAAATCAGCAAGAGGATTGCCTGTGACAATTATTGGGTGCTCCACAGGATGATCTTCAGTGGTGCTGGCAGGATCGGTAGAAGGGGACGTCGATACAGTAGAAACCTACATAAGAATAGATAGCTCATTATAGGAAAGTATATAATAAGTCACAAAAATTTAAATTGTCTTACCATGATCTCGTCGGGCTCCTAAATGTAATCATATGTCGCAGCCATGTCAGCATCGCACGAAGCCTTAAAAGGAAATTAATAAAGTTATGGAAAATAAATTAGAAGAATAAAAATAAATTTAAATTCAATACTAAGAAAACCATACTTGCGCCTATGATGATGAGTCATAACTCAGCCGGCGCCCACTATACAAATCTCCGATCGAGCGATCCTCATCAGCGGTAGATGGGCCTGGGTAGTATGTACCCCAATCCACTCCAGCAAGGTCTGTGCCTGTGATCAATAATGGACCTGACGGGGTCACCTGCGAAGTCCCTAGAGTGAGATGCATCCCAAGGATGTATGACGGCATTTTCGTCTGATGTAGGCCACCCGGCAGATCAGCAACAACATCATCAACAGGGGCCTCAATGCCCCCTTGCTGGCCACCACCTCGTCAGGCACGACCACCTCGTCGGGCACCACCACCTCGTGCGACACCCCTGCCTCACTCGTACTGCCCTGGATCCACATAATCAGGCTCGTGTCCCAAGTGCTGATCCTCTCGGGCTCGCTGCAGTGTCCGGGCAGCCACCTCTACAAATCGCCGGCCGTAATCCTGCAAGGTGACTGCAGGATCGACGATATGATCCTGTCTCTGAAGTCCCATCTGATAGACTATATGTAGTCCAATATCCTGCACAACGTATAAACTATAAACTACATATATTACACTAAGTTACAATTATATAATTAATAATAACAGAAAACATACCAGGGCCTCGTGCCGCCCGGCGTATGGAACGTACCGACTGCCAGCCTGATGAATGGGATTCCTGATAAGAAGTCGGGTAATGTGGAAGTACCAGGACATATACATCTAAATAGTCTCTGCTTGGATCTTTGTAGGAGGGGGCGGAATCATGTGATCTCGTTGGTCCCAAGTATGGACCTGCGCCGCTACCCATGCTATAAATGCGTCGTCCGCCCTGGAACGATAATCCCTCTGATAATGTGTAGGCTCCCATGTAGACCCCCTCAGTATATAATGCGGACGGCCAAACTGGCGAAGTACCTGCTTTGTGGCATGATGCTCCATAATATCGAGGCATATCAGCGGGGCAGAAGTGCTCCAAATCAGTCGGCCGGCCGAGCAATAATCTGGCAGGCCACCTATCAAATCGTCGTTGTATGGCGTCCAGATGAACTATAAAATGAGAACACAAAACGTGAGTATACGCAATACTAAGTTAAACTATACAAGGTAAGTTTAGGTACATATTTACCTGTGCGCCCTCCAGCAGATCCAACACATCCCTGCAGATGGGGAGATTATGATGAGGATCATACTCTCGTGTAATTCTACGGAGGAGAACCCACCTCCTAGCTAGAGGGATAAATGGAGGTGGTACATTAGGAAGTAATGGTGGTAGAGGTGGTTGAAACTGCATGAACCTCTCTCACGCCCAAACCTAACATACAAAGTAGACGTAAGGTTTAAGATAAATTCTAACTAGGTAGAATTGGAAGTAATGCATAGATTATTCGAATATGTTGTCACCTGTAGAAGCGGCAGAAAATCACAAACGTCACTTTGGGTTCCCATGCTCTCCCGGCACATCTTCCTGTACATGTAGGCGAGAACATCAGCACCCCAGCTGTAAAAGGGTAACTCATCTAGCAACTGAAGAAGATGAAGAAATCGCAGGCTGGCTAGGTTCCCCGAAGTGTTGGGGAACAAGATCCCCCTAAATAGAAGAAGCAACAACAGCCTCGTATACCGGGTAATATGTAGCCCATCTGTATCGTCGGTGATGTCGGGGTGGAGTATCTCCAGGTGTTGTCTAATAGCGGTCAAACTCATCCGACTGGCCCCCAACGATGCAGTCTCGTCCTGTGGCCTGAAACTCATGAGCTGTTGCAGCATGTCCAAATACTGCGCACGCGTCATATATCTCATAACAAAAGGCAGTGCAACGGCCATGCCATCAACGGGCAGGCCATATAAACCCTCGACGTCCTGCAGCGTGATGGTGGCCTTGCCACTGGGCAAGTGGAAAGTTTGCGTCTCCGGTCGCCACCGCTTAATCAATGTCGTGATCAAAGACCAGTCGAGCTGCAGCCGCTCGATCTGCAAAATCCTATAGAATCCCGTATCCTGCAGGCGCTGGACTACACGAGGATGGAGATCTATGTCCCTCAAAAAATCCCACAGGTCGTCCACTCTCCTAGCGTGGAGAGTCTGGGACAGTAACTCTCCCTCCTATACATGGGTGGAGCTATGATCGCCCTGTAGCACTAATAGCTCAGCGGAGTAAGGGTCGGGACGTATAGTCGGCACGTCCATGTCGTCAACTATAAATTAAACAACATTAATTGTATGTTTAATCTGTAAATTAAATAATTAATTTTTTGAGTTATACAATTTTTAGAGTTATACAATATTTAATTGTACAGGGTATATATATCTATTAGGTTCCAGGCTCGACATTTGTGACCCAGTCGCACCAAACTATCCTGATTTCAATATTTTTATAATTTCGTGTGTTTGTTTTATAATTGAATAGAGTATATATACCTATGGGTTCCAGGATCCATATTCGAGGCTCAGTAGCACCAAACTATCATGAATAATTATATGTGTCAATTTCAATATTTTTATAATTTCGTGTGTTTGTTTTATAAATTAAATTATTAATTTTTAATAATTTAGTTGGCCAGAGTATATATACCTATGGGTTCCAGGCTCGATATTTGAGGCTCAGTAGCACCAAGCTATCATGAATAATTATGTGTGTCAATTTCAATATTTTTATAATTTTGTGTGTTTGTTTTATAAATTAAAATTTTAATTTTTAATTATTTGATTGGACAGAGTATATACCTATGGGTTCCAGGCTCGATATTTGAGGTTCAATAGCACCAAACTATCATGAATAATTATGTGTGTCATATTCAATATTTTTATAATTTTGTGTGTTTGTTTTATAATTTAAATTATTAATTTTAATTATTTAACTGTACAAAGTTTGTATTTCATCTACCAGTATAAGAGATACTTAAACTACAGGAATTCTACGCTAAAATACTCTACACTTTACTACGCTAAAAGGCTCATTTTACTACGCTAAAAAGTTATACATTTTACTACGCTAATAAATAATCTAAACTAAATATAAACAACAAATACATTTTAATCACATAACATTCAAAAAAATACATATAAAACAGTAAAAGATATTAATTAACATTTTTATTAACAGAAAAAATTATTTCTCAATTTTATATTTTTTTTAGAACACTAATATCTAAGTCAGGATAAATATAACGTACTAGTTTCACAAATAAAACACAAAATGATATGGAAACAAATTCAATTCAACTAATATGCATTATTATACATGTTTCGACATAAAATAAATCGAAATACCTCGATTTATAATTTTCGAAAAGTGAATTAGTTGAAAATTTGAGTCCGAAATAATGAAACCACAATAACACGATGTTTTGCTACGATGTGGGACCTACGTTCTTCGCATTTTGTGTAATGGGTGGGGCCCACATGAATATTTTTTTAAGAAGAAAAGTGGGGGGGGGGGGGGGGGGGGGGGGTGGACCGTGGTTGGGAGCAAATAAAAAAATGGGAGAGGGATGAGTTCTGATTGTGGAGAAGAAGGAGTTTAAAAAAAACGGTATAGCGCTTTATTTTCATGCGTTATACCTGCCAGTCAAATCGCCAGTGCATAACGCGAAAAATCTGGGCGCTATATATGTATAGCGCGTTAATATACCATGATATATATTAATGGACAAAACTCTATTACGGTATAGCGCGGTATATTACCGCGTTATATATAGAAATGTAACTTTTTTTTCCACACATTAACGTTACTTTTGTCCAGAAACCAATAATTGGGTTCCGGACTCTAGAGAATTACCTAGTGTTCAAGATAGTCCAGGGTCGTTTGGCACATGAGATAAGAGATAATAATTTTGGGATTAGATGTGTGATTATTTTATCTTGTGTTTGGTTGAATTTTTGAATTCGGGATTAGCAATCCCGGGATTAATTGCAGCGATAACAATACAACTTAGTATAATCTCACAAATAGGATCTGAGGAGGGTAGTGTGTACGCAGACCTTACCTACCTTGGAAGTAGAGAGACTATTTTGATAGACCCCCCAATTCAAGAATTAATTAATTCCACAATTAGGTATTATTCTATCCCACATCGAGGATGGAATACTACTCCTGGGATTAATTAATCCCCGGATAAACACTAAAATAATAAAGATATCCTTCTTCAAGGCTCTTCCCTAAGTTCTTTTAAACAATTTAAGGTTAAAATTGAAAATAAAAGTTTATCACAACTTATCTAGTATACAGTTATACACCAAACACATATTTATATTATATCTGTTATATCTCATTTCTAGTCCAGTGAACCAAACAACTTCGGCTAAAAATATATTTACTAAATATATTCCGTCATTATTTAATCCTCGTATTATACTCTTAATTGTTGGAAAAATAGTCTTTTGCGCCTAGTACAACTATAAGGAGTGCTAGCTAATTAGTTGACCAATTGTGTAGTCTATCTAACTATAACCAAGTGTGTTCAGTCTATATAAACACAGTTATGCGTGATTCACAAGAGAATGAGGCTAGGTTTAGCTCTCTGCACGCAAAAAAAACTAGGAATTTTTAGCTGCACATGCTTTCACTTTGGAAAGATGTACAAGTTTATTTATTGGAGTAGCATTTATTATACCATTATTATAGTCTCGGGATAACTTGTTCCCTGCCAAACGACCCCTTAAGGTATATCTTATGTGCATGGCTCTTATAGAAAGTATGGGTAACTTTCCAAGTCATAAATAAATAAATGAGAACAGAAGGAGCAGTTCTTTGATATTTAATTACTGTGGCAGATATAATTGACAATGAAAATCAAGCAAGAGAACAAGAAAATTGTATTTCGTTTTCCTTTGCGATGGTTGTAAATCAATACAAGTCTATTTCTTGAAAATTTCCCTACATTATTTTAGTTTCCACTTTTGATTACTGATTCGCTTGGCAAACCTATCAATTGCTCCTAACCGTGGATTATGTTGTATACTCCATCCGTATTAATTTATGTATCTTTTCTATATACAGTAACTCTTTAATACTTTATCTTATTGACAATCCTTTAGATCACAGACATTCAAAGAGTATTTTCGATATGTTTAAGATCAAAAAATTCAAAACATCTTTTTTTACGTTCAAAATCTTGCCTAAGCCATAACTGTTCACATGCAAAATCTTGCCTTCATGGTTAGATTCCGTAATTTTTACTTTCGATTTGAAATATTTTTCATATTAAAATATGATGTTCTTTATTTTTCGCGTTCAATCAATTAGGTTTTTCAAGTACACCACCAAAAAGCAACACAAGAGCTGCAATTACCCGGGGAAAGAATAATCAATGAAACATCGCGGAGAAAAAAAGATGAAAATTTCTAATGTTGAAGGTAACAATTGCGTAATGAATTTGAATAATCTAATAACAAGGAATAGAATCATAGATTCACATTTGCCTTTGTACTATCTAAAATTGCATAGTTTTTCTTTGACAAAAGTACATTATATATCACTTGGGCCACACAACTCATCCGAAAATATCCCATGTTTGAGGCCCTTCCTGGTTTAGCCCATGTTGTATACGTTTTGAAATTTCCTTTTCATCCGGTAGCCCACAAATATAATAACCGTTGTTTTAGTTTTCTTTTTAAATTTCTCTCTCTCTCTCTCTCTCTCTCTCTCTCTCTCTCTCTCTCTCTCACTTTCACTCTGTTCTTCTCACGCATTTAGCACAGACGTACGAAGGCAAAATTGTCCTCCATTGTTGCGTTTATTGTGATTTTTCGAGCTTTACTCTTGTTTTCAGATAATTTTCGTTTTATTTTTATGCTTTTACCACTGTTTTGGTTTTAATTTTTGTTTTATTTTTAGTTTTTTGGCTTTTCTGATTTTGATTTTTTTTACACTGTTGTTGTGTTTCCCATTAGATTTTGTGTTCCTTCTATCTTCGTTATGGGCCTTAACTTGTTTCATGCTTTATTATTTCGAATTTTATGGTATAATTTATTTTTTAGTTTTGTTACAATTTTGAAAATTTGGCCTCTGCTTTGTGTTCATGGCCTTTATTTTTTGTTTGGCTTTTGTATTTTCTATCATTTGTCTTCACTTTTGTTAAAGCTTTTTTTGTTTTATTGTAGAAAATGCGTTCAAAAATTTCTGCTAAAAGTCATATGAAAGTTGCTGGAAAAGGTGTTAAAATTGATTTGGCGAAAACATCGAGTGACTTGCCCTCAACACCTGATTCTGAAGCGAATGGGCATGTCCAGGCCCCCGATGATGATGATTTTGAGTCTCCTCCTACAAAAAAGTCGCAACAAGTGAGCAGTCGAATGACTCGTTCGCAAACAAAGAATACTCGTACTCCAATTAGCATTGTTAGAATAAGGAGTACGAAATCTAAAGAAAAGCTGAAATTTGATTTGGCTGCTGAAGATGATGTAGGACCCAGCGTTAAACTGAAAAAGAGAAAGATCCGGGACGTTAATCATAAAAAGAGCTATATCGAGGATGTTAAGCATGAAAAGAGCAAGATCAAGGATGATGGTGAGAGAGATCTTGATTGCATATCCAAAGAACACAGGATTGCTACTCGCCGCAAATTGAAGGAGAGAAAAGCTAAGCTGAAGGTATTCCCTGTGCTGCTATTAATTTTATACATCCTTATACAGTTTTATACGTAGTTATACAGATTTGTATACATCTTTATATAAGTACTGCTACACTGATTTATTCGTGTTTATACAATATTTTAGTATAGTTTGGGTTCCTGATTTTTTTTTGTTGTTTTTCCATATGCAAGGTTGGAGACTTCTATATACAACCATCTGATCATTTTCACAACAGGATTAGTTCCACTAAGACTGATATTGTTAGCATTTTGAAGCAATGTTTGACTGACATGCAACTTCAAATGTTCCGTGCTAGCTGTTTTGGCTACTTCTTGGACCTGCCTCAATTTAAAATTCAAAATCAACTTATTCATTGTATACTATTAAGGGAAGTCGTCCCAGGGCGAGAAAGGGAGTTGTGGGTTAAAATTAATGGTTGTTTGCTGCGATTTGGCATTGACGAATTTGCTGTTATTACCGGTTTGAAGTGTGTTGAAGAAGACGCCATTTTCTATGACAAACCATATGTCAATAGGTTGCTAAAAGAGTATTTTCTATGGAGATGGAAAAGGGGCTATAACGAGGGAGCAACTTCTTGATCGCTTCAAGAAAAAGGACTGGAAGTCGGACGAAGATGCGTTCAAGATGGCCTTGATGGTGTTTGTCCATCATTTCATATTCTCAGATGCCAATAATCATGGTATCAACAAAGAAGATTTTGATATCATTGAAAGTGATCAATATGAGACTTATGCTTGGGGAAAAAAGTCATTTGAAGATATTTTAAAGACAATGAGGGACAGACAGTGTGATTATTTGACAATGTATAGGCTTGGAGGTTTGTTACTTGCGTTATAAATATGGTTTTTTGAGTGTTGCTCTATGGTTGACAAGTATCTAGCTGTTTGTGTTGGCACAAATGTGCCACGCATTCTTAATTGGAAAGTCACTGAAACTCCATCATATGAGGATTTGACTGGTGGGGTGATCATGTCTAGTATTGACAAGGTAAACATTTTGTGCCATAATACTTCTTCGTATATGATTTAAGTTTTTTTGTAAGTATGTAATTATGAATATGTCACACTTTTTTTCTACTATTGTAATCCAATATTTCTTATTGTAGTTGAACTATATGAACATTTCCCCTACTCGTAAAGAGATGTCAATTCTGAACATCGCCACACTTTTTAAAGTTAATGCCGATGATGTTGCATCAGGGGATGTGCCTGCCTTTGACACTGCATCTCCACCTTGTCCTCAGAATATGGAGAAACAGTCTAAACAACCTTATCCTTAGAATAGGGAGCAACATTCTAAACAACCTTATCCTCATAATACAGATCAGCAGCCTAAATCGAGTTATGATCCTTCGGCGCGCATTGATCTGTTGAATGCGGAAGTTGAGAAGTTGAGGAGTGTTGTTGGAAAGGTACTGCATGTTTAGCTTTTGGTTATAAACATGGTTGTTGATTTACTTCTTTTGTTTTTGTTATTTTTTTGTTGTAGTTGACTGATACAGTTACGACACCCAACAGTTATATAGTTTCTTCCTTTGGAAAAGTGTTCAATTTTCTGAATATGAAGGAAACAAAGAAAATGAGGGAGGAGGTTCCTGATTCTAAGATAATTTTACTGATAAAACCAAATCACTTAATAGCTATTCCTTCTCTGAATCATCGCTCAAAAAGTTATGTGTTCTCTTTCTATTATTTTTTAATAGATTCGTCAGTGCGTGCGTGATGACAATATATCTGGTCTCAGCGAACATGATGGCTATCAATATGATGATGTTCCTGAATTTGTCGAGTGAGTGAATCAAGATAACACGCTAGTTGACCAAACAGATTTAGGTGTTAAAGAAAACGAGGGAGTTACTGATGATGTTGATCATGGTATTCTTCTGCATTTTATCTTATTTGTCTGATTTTTGTTTTCTTCATTTTGAAAGTCTTTTATTATTGTTTTATTCAGGTGATGTCAAGGGTGATATATTTTTGGATGACATTGGCGATGAAGATTTAGCTGCGCTACAGATGTCGCAAATTGTGCTTCACAGACCACCTATCATAGACGTAGAAGATGATTACATTTCTCCTCAACAGTTGGTTCGACAGAAAATACCAGGAAAATATGCCAAATCTCCATATTTGCCAGTTTTTTATTCGTGGGCATCAGGCTCGACGCACAAGCTAATTTTTTATATCAAGCATCCTTTCACGATCGAAATTGATGGTTTTGATCTCTTGTCGTCATTGGTCAAAAAGTTTTGCGCGTTTGTTGATAATGGGATGGATACAAGGCGAAGGTAGTAACTTTATTTAAGATTTCATGTTCTGCTTTTATACTTGTCATTGAAGGTAGTTCTAATTACTTTTTTTTATTTTTTTTATTTGAAGTGCCAAAAATATTTATACCAATGAAGTAAATAAGCTTGCTGAAGCTTTTATTTTTGACTCGTGTCATGTGGACACGAAGGATTGGTTCCACTCACTTGCGTATTATGGTCGACCTTTGATTGACACGGTATTTATTAACTTTCTGTTCTAATGCCTTATTTTATTTGTTGCGTATCTTTATTGTTTGAGATCCCCATAGTGTATACATAACTTTGTATAATCAAATGCAATATTTTTGTATAATGATGGTATAAGATTGTATAATCTTGTACAAATATGTATAACTCTGTATTATAGTGTATAAATTTGTATATTTAAAAAATCTGCATCATATATTAATTTTTTTGTAGTACTTTGAATCATTTAGTAGTGATGGTTGTTTTTATTTTATTTTTCTTGTATCAACACTTGGATGTCCTTTTTTACTATTTGAGGAAAAGGGGAAAATATGGGTCGAATGTTGCCGTGCGGTTTACTACAACTGACTTTGCCTTTGGTAACAAAATCAACTCACTGTATAAAGATTTCAAAGTGAAGCAAGATCCTTTAGTGATTCCCGAAGGGCATGAAATAGAAGAGTATATTAGAGGGTATTATTGTGATGAAAATGTACCGTGGCACACTGTTGACCACGTATTATTCCCTATTTATATCAAACGCGGAAGAGCGAAATTGGGCCACTAGGTATTGGGGTTGTTTACATTCATAGATAGGTGCATCCACACCTATGACTCTAACCGTGGAGAAATTAATGATAGACTTGCTTTGGATGCTACATTACCTTATGAAATTTTGATACCTTACTTCTTAAAGAGTTCTGACTTTTATGTCGAGAAGAAGGGCATTGATTGGAACAATGGTGCATATACCGATAAATCCCATTTTGATACTTTGCAGATTAATCTGGTTAATAATATGCCACAACAGATCAAATGGTAGGTTAATCTCAGTTGTTTTAATATTTTACTATTTGTGTACCTATTTACAGTAACATCCTGATAATCTGATTTTGTTAAAATACAGTGACTGTGGTGCTTTTGTTGCTGGCTTTGCTGAGTATTTCATCCTGGGTAAGGAAATTCGAAAAGATAATTTTGACATTGAGACACTTCGTACCAGGTGGGGATCTTTGTTGTGGGATTATGGAAGGAAAAAACAACAGTTCGATGCAATTAGTGGTGACGAAATCACAGGGAGGCTTTTCAGGAAGAGGAAGAAGGGACGCCCGAGAAAGTAGTTCTGTTTTTTTCATTTTAATGTAGTTTTGCTATGTATCAGGAGTTTTTTCCTAGTTTTGTCTGAGTATTATTCTACTACTTGTGAGATAACCTTAAAGGATATTACAGATGATTTTATTTTTGTGTAATTTGTGGTAATCGTTACAAATTGTGGTTGTTAATGAATTACATTTTAATGAATATTTCAGTTGCTTTTTCCTTTAACAAAGTATGTATTTTTCATTATTGTTGCACTTTTGCCAATGTTGCAGGGTTTATACATATGTACACAATAATATAGATAGTTATACAATTTTATACAAACTTATACTCCCATTTATACATCTGTATACATATAACAATATTGATTGTTTGCAGTTCTGTTTTGCATTTCTACAATAGATCAATATGTTTAGCACCACTAAAAAAAACAACACATTATTATTGGATAATCAAAACATGGATAATGAAACATATTTAACATAATTGCAACATATAAGGTAAATTGAAATTCTTTATTGACATTTGTAACTCAATTGCTTCTGAAACTTAACTACTCAACATGAAAACATATGTAATAGAAAGTGTTATGATTTCAACTATTTATTTTGGTCGATTCCTACATGTTTTTCTATTGTGACCACTTTGTCCACACACAGAACATGAAAATGCCTTCTTAGACTCTTTCTCTGAAGCAGGTTTGAGTCTTTCCTTTCTTGGCCTTCCTGCATTTCTTCCCCCTTTAGGTGGTAGGACCACATTTTCCAGCACCTCTGTTGGGATTACCCATAAAATCTCATCTGGCATCGGATTCACTGGAAATTCATAAGTTTTAAGGATTTTATCCTTCTTGTAGTAAAAAGAGCAATACTGGCCAGGTTTCAGCTGCTGGTTATTCAAAACCGCCCAAGCATGCGGACATGGAAGTTCATCCATTTGAAATTTGCCACAACTGCATGTTCCCTCTTCAAGGAACACTATGTTTCGCCTTACCCCTTCAAGCACAGTATATAACTGCTCCGTAGCAGGCTCACCTGCAAGAGATTTTTTTTTTAAAAAAAAAAAGTTAAATCACATTATACATTATTATAGAGAGTTATACATCCTTTTATAATCAGTAAAATGCAAGTCAACAGTTCCATGTTTGATTCATTTTACCGTCATTTTCTCCGTGTAATCAGATTTTTCCGAAGGAGTTTGTCGTACTTTTCGCCAAGCTCTGTAGATGTCTCCATCGCACTTTTTCGGTTTTTGTTATTCCACTGTTGTAACAAATTTGTCATATACTCCAGCAATCGCATTACTGGTAACTCTCTAGCATCTTTGTTTGCTGCATTAATTGACTCTGCAATATTGGAAGTCATTACCATCGACCTTTTCACTTTGGAGTATGCCCTATACCACCTTTAGTAGCCAATTTCGAACAAGTAAGGTTGCACCCTCTGATCAATTTTTCACATCTCTATCATATGGTAGTCAAACTTCTCTATCGTGTAAGCTCTAGCCAAAGCGAAGAAGATATCCTTCAATTGTTTGTAAGATGTTTCTTGAATGTGCGCTTTACATTCTGCCACAAGTAAAACATGCAAATACAATGTGGAAATTCTGGGTACACAACTTTTTTTGCATTGAAGATGCTTTCATTTCTATCTTAAACTATAAACATCCCTTCTCTAACACCAAAAGTACCCTTTATCTGGACGAAGAACCACTCCCAAGATTTATTGTTCTTTGAATCTACAATTGTATATGCAAGTGGAAGGATTTTTCCTGTTTATACAAAATAGATATTAGGATTCAGTCAATTATACAAATATTATACACAGTTATACACGAATAAACAAATTTATACATACTGCAAATTTTATAAAAAAAAAAAGCAGTTGTGAAATCCTATACACGTTTATACATGAAACTACAACATTATACAAACTGCAGAAACAAGGTAGGTGCAGCCAATTCACCAGCTCCATCCTGTGTGCAAGAAGCCAATATTGTATCCTTATATGCTGCTTTAAGGAAACTTCCGTTAACAACCATTATCGGTCTGCAATGTTCCCAACCCTTGATAGATGCATATATTGAAACATATGCATAAAGAAAGCATCCATCTTCTGATTTGTGCAACTTTGTAACCGTTCCTGGATTTGTATGCTCCAACATATACAAATACCTCGGCAACTCCTTATATGAATCACTCGGATTCCCTCTTATCATTTCCATTGCTATCTCGTTAACTCTCCATGCTTTCATGTAACTCACTTCAACCCCGTGTTGCTTTTGTATGTCCTCTATTATATCATTTGTGGTGTAAACTTTTTTTCGATTAACATACTTGTCCTTGACTATACTAGCATTTACACTCGAAGTAGCTTGACGTTGTGTTAAGTATCTTTCACCATAGCCGCATGTGTGATTATTATTGTAACTTCTCACCTTGAATATGTTTGCCTTGTAAACGGCAGAAGATTTGAAACTCCAAGCACAATTGTCATCCACACACATAAGGTGATACCTAGGATTAAAGATCATTTAACTTCTAAATACAATTTTATACAAAAACATAACTAGACATATATCAAATTTAATACCTTTATAAAAATATATACTACTTTATACATATTTATACATATATATAACAAAATATACAACTATTGTCATACCTTGTTGCACTTGATCTCTTCACCTTGAATTGGAACCTCTCGAGTACATCCAAGTTATTCATTACAGTGACAACTGTCTCTTTATCTTTATAAACTTGATCCTCCTCAAAAAATTCGTTTAACACATTATCTATTATACCCGTGTTTTCAATAAATTCGATATCAGGCATAATTTCAGTGTTATCAATTGTGGATACATCTACACAATTGGAACTTGTAGCAACCAAACAACTGGAACTTGTTGCAACCAAACAACTGGAATTTGTAGCAACCAAACGATTGTCATAAATCTCTTTCAGAGTCACATACAATGGGTATTCAGTGAATTCAAGCTTTTCTTCTTTAATTCAATATACACCTTAACACTCGTATCTTTGTAAATCAGGATCGGTGGCAAATCATCCTTTGGGAGAAAGTTAATCTCTAATGTGTTTAACTCTGAATCGATTCTAATCTGTTTCGAAATCGCTTCAGCTAAATTGTTGTAGCTGAATGTCGACTCGATTATTACACAATAGCTGACGAAATTGATAAACTTATTGTCTTCCCATTCACCTCTATGAAGAACGTAAACTGGAAAAAGCTCCATTGAACAAAAAGTAGAAACCAAAATTGCGCAAAAATGAAAATTGCGCTGATTGCAGCAAAAAATATTTACTTTTCGTGTTTGATTTGCTGTTAATTCGAGATAAAGAAGAATTTCTAGTTTTTTTGGAGTTGAAGTTGTAGATTTGGGAAATAAGAATGGAAAGAACCAGAGAAAATCTTGCTGAAAGATACGAAATCCCGCTTTTGAATCCCAAAAAAACGGAAATAACGCCCTTTTTTCAGATATGGGCCTGTTATTTTTGGGCTATTCAATTGTAAATTGAAATATGGGCTATAAAGTTGAAAAGTAGGTAGCCAGTTGTTTTAATATGAAATTTTCCCTTTTTCTTTCCATTACATTTTTGGTCTATTAATAAACTTCCAGATTTTTAAGAATAATTACGAAATTGCCACTGATGGCGTATTTAAAATTTGCACGATTTGCAAATATTAAAACCTACATATCTCCTTCATTATAAGGTCAAATTGAGCGATTCAAACGCCTAAATTGACTAGAATTTCATAAGGAATCCATTAGAGGCATAAAAAGTGAGTTTCGGGATCGTTTGGCACGAGAAACAAGGCAGAATAGCTGGCAGAAAATATATAAAATTAGGGTTTGTTCATTCGGTCATATTTTGAGTTGGGGAGCTCGGATTTGGGCGATTTTGGAGGCGATTTTCACCATATGAATTTGGGTAAGTGTTCTCTACTAGTTTTTGGTTATATTTCATGAATCAATCTTCATTTTTTGGGATTCGATTGATGATTTCAAAGTGAAATTTAGGGAGTTAGGGTTTGAGTTTTGGAGAATTTTAAATGGGGATTTGAGGGACCAAACGGAGTCCGATTTTGATAAATTTTATGTGGTTAGACTCGGGAGAGGAAGAGGTTTATTATTCTGCCATTCTTTACTGAATTCGATACGTGGGCCCGTGGGCCGGATTTTTGTTGATTTCGGATTTTTGGCATATTTGTAGTTTTTATTGTGGAATTCGATTCATTAGCCTATGTTAATGATATTAAGTTAATTATGGTTAGATTTGAGTGTATTGGAGGTGAATTCAAGAGGAAAAGATATAATTGAACAGTGAGTGGCCTGCGAACTTGAGGTAAGTGCTTGGTTTAACCTTGACTTGAGGGAATAGGAATCCCCAACTTGATTGTTATGTGAAATTGCTTGTGTGTAGTGTATAGGTGAGGTGACGAGTACCTATGCACTACCAAATTGTTGTTTATCGTGATCCCTTTTCCGTTTTTCATCTATTTTCTTCCCGGCTTGACTGTTTTATGATTGTTGAGGTTTATATGGTCAAGTGATGATCTTTGCTGTAATAAACCTAAGACCTGAATAAGAGTCACATGTACTTTTGTCTTGATGTTATATAGATCAAGAATGCAATTGTATTATCGTTTTTATGTTTTTCTTTTGAAGATTTAGTGAAGTCTTAAACCTTAGACCGATAAACAAACATAAAGAAGTATTGATAATATTGTAGAGTAGGACCCCAGACTTTAAAAATATAAAATGGTAGGATAAGATAAACTATTTGGAGCTTATTAAATTTAGGTCATGAGTCAATAGATGAAAATATCCATTTATAGGCGGCGTTTAGAAATATGTTCAAGTACGTAATTGAATTATTCCGCATATGCTACTTGACTATTTGTTTTCATTAGATTATTGCCAAGTATTGTTGTACGCGTGTTAAAAGTGTTGTTTGTTCCCTTGATTTTGTTATGGTACATAAATGTTGAGCTGGATGACAGTGTTACAATATTTACATATATTCTGGTTGGTTTCATTATGAAATAATATTGGGTACAGCTTGTGAGCTATACTGTGTTCTGTTTACAATTGTTGAGATAAACGTGTTGTGAAAGGCTTGGCCTGAATTGTGAAAGTTCTTGATAAATAAATCAATTGATAGTGATAAGGGTGGAAAATATGATAGTGATAAGAGCGGACAGGGGAAGTAAATGATAGTGATAAGGGTGGACAGGGGAAATAAATGATAGTGATAAGGGTGGACAGGGGAAATAAATGACAGTGATAAGGGTGGACAGATGGGATCGGGTTGCACGCCGCAACAAGACAGTGATGAGGGAGGATATTTATGTTTTACTGATTTAATTTACAAAGATTTAAAAGCTTTATTGTTTTACTCTATTGTTTCTCATATTATTCACATACGACTGTTTTAAAGTTAAGTATGAAAATTTATGTGGGATCTTGGTCACAGCTGAGGCCTGGAATAGGCGACTGAGTTATTTTATTTATTCATTGTTGCAGTTATATTTTCTTGTTTGCGTAGAATTATTTTATTACTTTATTATATACATATATTTTCGCAGGTTAAGTTATAATTGCCATGCCTTAGCCTCGTCACTACTTCGTCGAGGTTAGACTCGGCACTTACTCAGTCATGGGGTCGGTTGTACTGATACTACACTCTGCACTCTTTTGTGAAGATCCAGGTACCGGCCAGTAGTAGAGATTTTAGTAGTTGTTATTCATTATCCGGAGACACTAGGTATATCTGTCGGCGTTCACAGATCCCAAGAGTCTTCTCCTAGTTCGTAGAGACTGTTTTATATTTTCGCAAAATAGTTATATTATTTCTTTCAGCCCATTAACTGTAGTATTCTTTAGTAGTTCGTGAATTGTGACACCAGACCCTAGGGCAGTCTTAGAATTATTTATATAATTAGTTCGTGACTCGATTTATTTATTTATTTATTATTTTATATTTGGAGTTATTCTTTGGAAACCATTAGATTAAGTTTACTTTAAATTTATTTTATTATGTTTAAATGGATAATCAAAGGAAAATAGCTAATCGAACTCTAACATTGGCTTGCCTAGCAAGGGTGGTGTTAGACGCCATCACGATCCCTAAGATTGGGAATTTGGGTCGTGACACTTCCTATTATCATATTGTCTCGTATTTGCATGGAGCTTTAACTTGAAAGGATTGAGCACGAGAAAAAGAGTCCAAATTTACCCGTCAACTTTTCTCAAGTTTGAACTCTAGGGTTCAAGGACAAAATGCAATTTTTGTTAGTATACTGTATTTGTAAAATAATTCTGGAGAAGACAACAACGTATAGATATAAATGTAGAAGAAGTAGAAATTAATCCCAGCCCACTGAATTCAGAGTGTTTCCTTAAGGAACTTAATCCCCTCCTAGTATCCGAGGTTGTGGATTATTTCCTCCCAGGATAGAATGGATTACACATTGGTGTAGCGGTACTTCAAACTCCAGTGTTTCAACGAACACAAATGGCGGTAGCAAATCACACTTACTATTGCTTTGTTATAGTTAACACAATGCAGAAAGGAAGAGCAGAATTCAGAATTTTCGTAAGGAAAATCTGAAGGAATTGTCTGTTATTTATAGACAACATGTTGAGTTTAAACGAAGAGGTGCAACTCTTCAGAAGGTCTGTCATGACTGTTCACGTAAAACGCCCATAACGTAAATGGCTATTTATGCAAAATAGAACGGAAATTTAAAACGCGGAGGAAAATTAATTTTCCGTTACAAAAATGGATAATTTGGATTAAATAATATTACATTAATCTTTAACATTAACAAATAAATTTAGTCCAAAAAATTAAGAAATCGATCGATCATTTGACCAAATCCAAATCTGAAGCCGAGCGAGCGACGATGACGACAGCACGAGGCTTGCCTTCTTCTTAACTCTTTAAGAGCTAGAAGAAGAGAAATTGTACATAAACCCATCTAAAGTCTTTTTCTCCTCAATACGGGATAAAGTCCCTTTGTCAAGGAGAGAAAATCAAATTTTTATTTTTTCCTCCATTTCCCATTCACCCTCTTTTAAGCTAAAATAAGCTTAAAACCCCAACAATCCTCCACATAAATGGGGAATGGATATATCACGAAAATATGCATGAAAAATCGTGTGATTTGAAAGCAATGATTAATTTCATTTGGATACGTAGCTTTTCCTTGAAACTTTCCGTAGTGAAATTATGTCGGATATACTCGGTCAATCGGTAGATTTGATATCCTTGAACCGTCGAAACTTTGGTGTATACCTAGACAACCATGAGTCACATAATCAACCCTTAACCGTCTTTGGTTATCATTGTTGTGTTTGTTTCAGCCGTGAACACCGTCTGGTTTCATAAGTGCGTAGAGAACTGGCTTACAAAATTCTCCTTTAAGCGGCTAACACTTCACACTTATATAGGTGATTCCTAAACGTGTCATCCCGTAGATACACTATTTGATATACCTTGTACAAATTTAGAAACCATTAAAAAGCCTTAATGCTTTATCCTTGGTATTGAACATTGTCTCATCACGAGAATGGACCAAAATTTCAGTTGACAATGTTGAACCGTCATTAATGACTTTGTTTGATCTCATTAACCGTCTTCTAGGAAGAGTTACCGCCACAATGACTTGTCCTCGCCATAGTCCCATTCCCCTCGATGATTTCTCTACTACCTCTCTAGTTAGACCTTTCGTAAGTAGATTCGACACATTATCACTTGACTTTACGTAGCCAATAATGATAATTCCTATGGAGAATAATTGCCTAATGGTTTTATGTCTTCGTCGAATATGGCGAGATTTACCGTTATACATAATGCTGCCAGCCCTTCCAATTGCCACTTGACTATCGCAATGTATACATATTGGGGTCAACTGTTAGGGCCAAAATGGAATATCTTCCAAGAAATTTCGGAGCCATTCAACTTCTTCACCGGCTTTATCTAAGGCTATGAACTCAACCTCCATTGTAGAGCGGGCAATACACATTTGTTTGGACGACTTCCAAGATACCGCTCCTCCACCAACAGTGAATACATATCCACTTGTGGACTTAGAATCAGTTGAATCAATGATCCAATTTGCATCACAGTATCCCTCAATCACTGCAGGCTATTTACTATCACGACCCAAAAATCCATTAAGGTCGTGATGGCGTCGGACACCACAGTCAGGCAAGCCAACACTCATTATTTAATTAAGTTCCTATTTTATTATTTTGACATCGTTACTTTTCATTTCATTATATGAAAATCGATAAAAATTTACTAAGTAAATAACAAGGTTTTAACACCTCAATTAACAAATACATCCCAGAACCCAGTGTCACAAGTGCATGAGTACTTTCTAAGAAAAACAAAATGAAATACAATAACCGTCCAGAATACAAACTGGACAGTAAAGAAAGTACAACTCAATACGCTGAAGGAGACTCTGCTGGCTTCGGGTCGTCTCGAGAGGTGCAGCTCACCCAAGTCCCCATATCAACCATGCCACGATGCCAAGCGGGGCCACTAGATATACATGTACCTGTGCAACAAAATGCACAGCAAGTGTAGCATGAGTACGAAAATAACGTGTACCCAGTAAGTATCCCACCTAATCTCGAAAAGGTAGTGACGAGAGGTCGACTTTGGCACTTACTAGAAGTCAAATTAATATAATCAAGTGTGATGTCAAACATGGATGTTACTATCAAATAACATATAACAGCAGGAAAGGACAACTTCTTCCATAAATTATAAATCCCAGTTTCCGTCATCTCAGTTAACCACTCATATCTTAAGACAATTAAATAGTTCAAATCACAGATGGTATCTAGAAAATATCATGCGCAGGAAATGCCGAGGGTCGAACAGTGCGAACCAACATAAATGTAAACTGTGCACTGCCGAAGGGTCGAACGGCGCGAATCATAGATGCATCTAGTAACCTGCCGTGGCGTACGGCCCCCTCCCATGAGAGTAGTGGAAGAAATCACCCCGCTCGCAGAATATAAATTTGCGAAGCGGTCACACATAAGCATACACATTAAAACAGTCCACCCCGACTACATCGGGAACACAGTTACCCAAGAAAATTACAATTTCTCTTTTAACGGCCACGAAGATAGTATTTAAATCTTTTCTAGAAATTTCATTTTCCAAGTTCGATGAGGTTTTATCATTTTTAATTTCATCAATAAGGTTACAAGTACGACAAATAAAACATGGTTTTGGGTCCTAGACTACCCGGACATAAGCATAATAGTAGCTACGCACGGACTCTCGTCACCTCGTGCGTACGTAGCCCCCACAAATAGTAGCACATATTTAATTATTTCACCTATAGGGATAATTCCCTCTTACAAGGATAGAAAGGAGACTTACCTCGCTCTATTCATAACTGGCCTCCAAGCCCTTCTAACGACTCAAATTGATGCACCACGCCCCAAAACTATCCAAATAACGGGAAAACCAAATGAAAATATACTCTAATACCTATAACAGTTCAATTTATATAAATTCTCAACTACGCTCGGAAAGGCGATAAAATTTCCCTCGGGCCCACGTGCCCGGATTCCAAAATTTTTCAAAGATAAACTTTACCCATAGCCTCACTAACACAAGTATATAATTTTCTCTCAATTTCATGCCCAAATTCGTGGTAATCCCGTAGTTTCTACAAATTCCCATGTCCAAATCCGCATATAATCATGTATTTAACTAATAAATGGGAAGAAACCACTTACCTAGAGTTGCTTGATGAAAATCCCTCCCTTGAAGCTCTCCAAATTCGGCCCCCATGAAAGATTTGAGATAAAAATGAGCCAAAACCCATTTTAAAACACTTCACTGCCCGGTCCGACCCTTCTATGCGATCGCAGGAACGCCTTCGTGATCGCAAAGGCTAAACCTGCTGCCTCCATAATTTCCTCTTCGCGATCGCACTCCCCTCCCTGCGTTCGCATAAGCCAATCCCAGCTGCCTCCTAATTTTCCTCTTCGCGACCGCACACCCTTCCCTGCGTTCGCATAAGCCAATACCAGCAGCCTCCAAATTTGCACTATGTGATCGCGGACCTTCTCACCCGATCGCATTGAGTAAAAATCTGTTGCACTCACACCAGAAAACCAGCAAATCCTCACAAGGCAAGAATCGACCCGTTGAGCATCCGAAACACGTCTGAGGCCCCCGAGAGCTCAACCAAACCTACCAACCAATCCTAATACCTCATTAGAACTTAGTCGAGCCTTGAAATCACATCAAACAACATCGATATCACGAATCGCAACCCGATTCAAGGCTAATGAACTTAGAACCTCAAACTTCTATATTCGATGCCGAAACCTATCAAATCACGTCCGATTCACCTCAAATTTTGCACACAAGTCACATTCCACATTACGGACCTGTTCTAACTTTTGGAATCGGAATCCAACCCCGATATCAAAATTTCCATTTCCGGTTCAATTCCTCAAAACCTTCAAATTTTCTATCTTTAGCCAAATGACTCCAAAATGACCTACGGACCTCCGAATTCACTTATGATCGTGCTCCTAACTCCAGAATCACCATACGGAGCTATTCCCAGACTCGGAATCCCAAAAGGACATCAATAAAACCGAAATGCACTTCAACCCAGACTTATATGAAATTTCTTCCAAAATACTAACTTCCACAATATGCGCTGAAACGCTCCTGGGTCATCCGAACATACGCCCAAGTCCAAAATCATCATACGAACCTACTGGGACCTTCAAATCTTGATTCTGAGGTCGTTTACTCAAAAATCAAATCTTAGTCAATCCTTCCAACTTAAGGCTTCCGAAATGAGAACTTTCTTTCCAATTCGACTTCAAACTTCCGGAAATTCAGTTCTGACCACGCCTATAAGTCATAATACCTGAAATGAAGCTGCCCATGGACTTAAACCTCCAAACAACGCGCTACAGCTCAAAACAACTGGTCGGGTCGTTACATTAACTGTAGTGCAAAGCAAAGTCCTGGGTATGGTCTAAATATCCCAAAACGAGTTTCATTGCCATCCAATGAGATTGACCTGGATTACTCGTGTGTCGACTCAATTTACTTATAGCACAAGCTATATCTGGTCGTGTACAATTCATGATGTACATTAAACATCCCAACACACGAGCAAAATCTAATTGTGATATGATTTGGCCTTTGTTCTTTGCTAGTGAAATATTCACGTCTATTGGAGTCTTTGCAACTTTAAAATATAAGTACTTGAATTTTCCAAGTACTGTCTTAATAAAATGAGATTGTGACAATGCCAGACCTTGAGGAGTCTCATAGATCTTATGTCACGACCCAAAAATGACTGTCGTGACGGCGCCGATCTTTGAACTAGGCAAGCCACAACCAAACATTTCCAACACAGTAAAACACTTTTAGAAATAATAGCGGAACAATTTATATTAAAGAAAAGCCTTTTTAAAACAGAATTTATCCATAATACGGTACAATCAATCTCAAAATCGGGGTGTCACTGAGTACATGAGCGTCTAAAATTAGAATACAATCCACTACAGTATCTAGAGAATAAGACTGAAAATACAGATAGAATAAGGAAGGAGAATCAAGGCCGAAAACGCCATGCAACTACCTCGATAGTCTCTGAACTCTGATGCCTCAATCAGCAGCCGCCGCCGCAACCAAAAATGCCTGGATCTCCACACAAGGTGCAGGGAGTATCGTGAGTACATCCAACTCAGTAAGTAGCAAGTCCAAACTTTGGACTGAAAGGTAGTGACGAACTCAATCGGAACAGATAAGATGAAAATAAATGTACAGAAACGTATGCATACTTTCAAATTAAATAGGCAACTCAAAACAGTAAAGTAAATCATATCTGAACAGTTTAATGAATGTAACTCTGCTACCTCTACATGCCAATGCACAAGCTGTAGGTGATGCACCATGCCATCAGCCTCAAATGCTCACACTCTTGATATCTCAACCACTCGGTACTGTATATGGCCCACACGGCCCCGGGAAGATCCATCCCAGAATATATACAATGCTGACCATAGGTCACCCAGTACATAGGAAAGGCCAATCCATCCCTGTGGAAAAGATCCATCTCCAGTTATCAAGTACTCCGGACAAGATCCATGTCCAGGGAATATCCATCCCTCAATAATATCAATCGCGCTCACTGGGGGTGTCTTACGTACTCTGGAGGGGCTCCTATAGCCCAAGCACTATCATAACATCAATATAACCGCTACGGCGTGCAGACCGATCCCATAATTGTCACTCATAATCGGCTCTCAGCCTCACTCAGTTATCAATCTCTCCAGTCTCACTCAAGGGCCCAAAATATCATGAAAACTAGCCCAACACAGTAATATGATGAATCAATAGATAACAACTGAGACTGGGATATGATATGAAATGCATGTATATGACTGAGTACGAACTATCAATAAAAGAAGAAATATGACAGCAAGAAACGACCACTATGGGTCTCAACAGTACCAGCATAAAGCCTAAACATGATATCTAGCATGATTGATAGCTCAATTACTTTATCACATGATGAAAACACGGATATCAACAAGATATTATCACTACACAGTGACATGGAACCAACCAGGCCACAATTCTCATGGTGCACGCCTGCACGCCCGCACGCCCGTCACTTGGCATGTGCGTCGCCTCATTACCAATCGTAGAATACATATTTCGGGGTTTCGAACCCTCATAACCAAATTTGAAAGTGTTACTTACCTCAACTGCGAAAAAATCCTACTCCAAAATGCCTTTGCCTCTCGAATCAGTATCCACACGCCCCGAATCTAGCCACAAGCAGTACGAGGTAATCAGTATAGGCTAAAGGAATCAATTCCATAAAGCAAACGTGAATTTCTAAACCAAAAATTTGAAATGGGCTCAACCTGGCCCCCCGGGCCCACGTCTTGAAATTCAAAAAAAGTCACAAAACCCGAAATCCCATTCACTCACGAGTCTAACCATACAAGAATCACTCGAATCCGACCTCAAATTGCCTTTCAAAACTCAAAATTTAAGTCTAGGAAATTTCTATCATTTTCCCCCCAAATTTCCAACTCAAATCCCTAATTAGATGATGAAAATAGCAATAGATTCATGAAATTTAGTCCAATCAGGGTTAGAATCACTTACCCCGACAGTTTCCTTGAAGAATCCTCAAAAAATCGCTTCACACCAAGCTCTCAAGTCCTAAAATTGAAAATGGTATTCAAACCCTCGAAGTTGATCTTTTCTGCCCAGCAATTCCGCGTCGTGGACCTACTGTCGCACCTACGATGCCACACCTGCGGAAAATTCCATCGCAGGTGTGGATTCCACTTAAAATCCCGAGTTCCTCTTCTGCAGTCAGGTGGTGGCACCATCGTGTGCGCACCTGCAGGCCTTGTCTGCTTCTGCGATCCTTCTCGCTCCATGCCCCTTCCGCTTCTGCGCTCCCTCTACCGCATCTGCGGATGCGCAGATGCGCTCCCCATCTCGCACATGCGCTCATAGACCAGACTGACCAAACCACACATACGCCTCTCCTTCCGGACGTGCGAGTACGCACCTGCGGTCTCCCCAACGCAGGTGCGAAACACCAAAAGACTAGAAAACTTAGCAATTGCCTAAGTCCAAATTCTACTCCGATAAGCATCTGAAACACACCCGAGGCCCCCGGGACCTCAACCAAACATACCAACAAGTCTTATTACCCAATATGAACTTAGTCGAATCCTCAAATCACTCCAAACAACATCAAAACGCGGATTACACAGGATTCAAGCCTAATGAACTTCTAAACTTCCAAATTCCACAACAACGTCGAAACCTAACAAACCACGTTCGATTGACCCCAAATTTTGCACACAGGTCATAAATGACACCACGAACCTACTCCAATTCCCGGAAATCAAATATGATCCCAATATCAAAATTTCCACTGCCGGTCAAATTTGCCAAAATTCCAACTTTTACCAATTCAAGATTAATTCTACTACGGACCACCAAATCACATTCCGGACGCGATCCTAAGTCCAAAATCACCTAACGGGGCTATCGGAACCATAAAAATTCAAATCTGAGGCCGTTTACACATAAGTCGACATCCGATCAACTTTTCCAACTTAAACTTCCAATTAAGAGACTAAGTGTCTCAATTCACTTCGAAATCACTCCGGACCCGAACCAACCAATCCAGTAAGACGTAATAGCTGTAAAGCACAAAAGAAGCAGAAAATAGGGGGAATAGAGCTATGACTCTCGAAACAACCGACTGGGTCGTTAAATCTTCCCGCTCTTAAAAAATGTTTGTCCTAGAACGGGTCTAGAAACATACCTGGAGTCTCAAATAGGTATGGATATCTACTCCACATCTCCTGCTCAGTCTCCCAAGTAGCCTCCTCTACGGGCTGACCTCTCCACTGCACCTTCACTGAGTTTATATCCTTTGATCTCAACTTCAGAACCTGCCGCTCCAAAATGGTCACCGGCTCCACATCATAAGTCAAATAACCACCCAACTGGACCGTTTTGAAATCCAAAACATGGGACGGATCGCCGAAGTGCTTCCAGAGCAGAGAAACATGAAATACTGGATGCACACTCGACAAGCTAGGTGGAAAGGCAAGCTTTTAAGCCACCTCCCCAATCCTCTAAAGTACCTCAAAAGGACCAATGAAACAAGGGATCAACTTTCCCCTCTTCCCAAACCTCATAACACCTTTCATGGGTGATACCTACAGCAGAACCTTCTCCCCGACCATGTAATACACATCACGAACTTTCATGTCGGCATAGCTCTTCTGTCTCGACTGCACCGTGTGAAGCTGCTCCCGAATCAATTTCACCTTGTCTAATGCATCCTGAACCAAGTTTGTATCCAAAAGCCTAGCCTCGCCCGGCTCAAACCAGCCCACCGTAGATCTACACTACCTACCATATAAAGCCTCGTACGGAGCCATATGAATGCTCGATTGATAAATGTTGTTGTATGCAAACTCCACGAGCGGCAGAAACTGGTCCCATGAACCCCCAAAATCAATGACATAAGCATGTAGCATGTCCTCCAATATCTGGATAGTGAGCTCGGACTGTCCGTCTGTCTGAGGGTGAAATGTCGTGCTCAACTCAACCTGAGTGCCCAACTCTCGATGCACGGCTCTCAAGAACTGCAATGTAAATTGCATGCCTTTATCTGAAATGATGGAAATTGGGACACCATGAAGGCGAACAATCTCTCGGATGTAAATCTCAGCCAACCGCGCTGAAGAATAAGTAGTACCAACTGGAATGAAGTGTGCGGACTTGGTCAGCCGATCCACAATCACCCAAATAGCATCGAACCTCCTCCAAGTCCGTGGGAGCCCAACTACAAAATCCATGGTGATCCACCCCCACTTCCACTCCGGGATCTCTAACCTCTGAAGAAAGCCACCCGGTCTCTAATGTTCATACTTTACATGCTGACATTTGAGACACTAAGCTACATACCCTACTATATCTTTCTTCATCCTCCTCCACTAATAGTGTTGTCTCAAATCCTAGCACATCTTCGCGGCACCCGGATAGATGGGATACCACGAGTTGAGGGCGTCCTCAAGAATCAACTCCCGTAGCCCATGTACAATGGGCACACATATCTAGCCCTGCATCCTCAACATGCCATCATCACCAATAGTCACATCCCTGGCATCACCTCGCTGAGCCCTGTCCTGGAGACAAGCAGATGGGGATCACAATACTAATGCTCCCTGATACGATCATAAAGAGAAGGCCGAGAGACCATGCAAGCCAATACTCGACTCGACTCAGAAATATCCAATCTGACAAACTGGCTTGCTAAGTTCTGAACATCCAACGCCAATGGCCTCTCTGCAGGTGGAAGATATGCTAAGCTCCCCAAACTCTTCTCCCGGCGACTCAAGGCATCGGCCACCACATTGGCCTTCCCGGGATGGTACAAATTGGTGATATCATAGTCCTTAAGAAGCTCCAACCACCTCCACTGATGCAAGTTAAGATCCTTCTGCTTGAACAGATATTGCACACTCTGGTGATCAGTGAAAATCTCACAATGGACCCCTTACAAATAGTGTCGCCAAATCTTCAAGGCATGAACAATAGCTGCTAACTCAAGGTCATGAACATGATAGTTCTTCTCATGGGTATTTAATTGGCACGAAGCATAAGCAATCACTCTACCCTCCTTTATCAGAACACACCCAACACCGATCCGTGAAGCATCACAATACACTGTGTAAGAACCAAAAGCTGATGGCAGAACTAGAATTGGAGTCGTGGTCAAGGCAGTCTTGAGCTTCTGAAAGCTCTCCTCGCACTCATCCGACCACCTGATCGGAGCACCCTTTTGGGTTAATTTGGTCAAGGGCGATGCAATATATGAGAAACCCTCCACAAAACGATGGTAATAGCCGACCAAACCAAGAAAGCTCTGAATCTCTGTGGGTGAGGACGGTCTGGGCCAACTCTGCACCGCCTCTATCTTCTTCGGATCTACCTGAATACCCCCACTGGACACTATGTGCCCCAAGAGAGCTACTGAACTAAGCCAAAACTCACACTTGGAGAACTTTGCATAAAGTTTCTCCTCTCTCAATCGCTGTAACACAATCCTTAGATGTTGAGCATACTCCTCCAGGCTATGAGAGTACACCAGGATGTCATCAATGAATATACTAAAGAACGAGTCAAGATAAGGCTAAAACACATTGTTCATCAAATGCATGAACGCTACTCGGGCGTTGGTCAGCCCAAAAGACATCATAAGGAGCTCATAATGGCCATATCGGGTCCTGAAGGCTGTCTTAAGAATATCTGAGTCCCGAATCTTCAGATGGTGATACCCTGACCTCAAATCAATCTTGAAAAACACCCTATCTCCCTAAAGTTGGTCAAATAGATCATCAATACGCGGCAAAGGACACTTGTTCTTGATGGTGATCTTATTCAACTACATGTAATCAATGCACATTCTCATTGTACCATCCTTCTTCTTCACAAATAGAAATGGTGCACCCCAAGGTGACATGCTAGGCTGAATAAACCCCTTATCAAGGAGTTCCTGAAGTTGTTCCTTCAACTCCGCCAGTGCCATACAATACGGTGGAATAGAAATAGGCTGAGTGCCCGGCACCAAATCAATACCAAAGTCAATATCCCTATCAGGCGGCATGCTCGACAGGTCTGCAGGAAACACATCCGGAAAATCATGCACCACGGGAACACAATCAATAGCAAGGGTCTCTGCACTAACATCTCTCACAAAGGAAAAATAGGTTAGACAACCCTTCTTAACCATCCGCCGAGCCTTCAAATATGAAATCACTCTACTGGTAACATAGTCTATATAGCCGCTCCACTCAACCCTCGGCAACCCCAGCATCGCCAGCGTCACGGTCTTAGCGTGACAATCTAGAATAGCATGACATGGAGACAACCAATTCATACCCAATATCACATCAAAATCGATACTAATCAATAGAAGATTTACTCTGGTCTCCAGACTCCCAATAGTCACCATACATAATCTTATACACGGTCCACAATAATAATATCGCCCACCGGAGTTGATACATGAACAGATGAAACTAGAGACTCACGGGGCATATCCAAAAAATAGGTGAAATACGAGGAAACATATGAATACATGGAACCAGGGTCAAATAATACAGAGGCATCTTTGTGGCAAACTGAGAAAATACTTGTAATCACAGCATCTGAAGCAATGGCATCTGGTCTAGCAGGGAGAGCATAGAAATGGGCCTGACCCCTCCGTGATCAGTCTCCCCCTCTCGGGAGACCCCTAGCTGACTGAGCTCCACCCCTATCTGGCTAGGCAGGTGGTGAAGCAACTGGTGCTGAAGTCGAAGGCTGACTCCTCTGCTGAAATGAACCTCCTGAAAGGCGGGGACAATTGTATTGGTAAAAAAGAGCTTCACACGTGTAATAAATATTGATGACTCAGCAGTCTACGTGGAGCAATGAAGACACGACAGCTGGACGGGACTCTATGAAGAGGTATGAGTCAAAGAGGCACGGCAAATCACACCCCACGGGTTAATTAGCTATGGAAGTCTCAACCTGATTGAGAAGATGAAGAGACACAGTCAAAATGTATCTGGGTGGAACAAAGGGAAGATTCAGAGATATTCAATTAGTGATCCACACGTTACACAACATTCACGCAATAGTTGCGGTTACTCACTGTAACGTTATATTAATGTCATAATTAGTCATTAATGCTCAATCACTGAAAAGAGCAGACGTTATATTAGGAAACTCCTTATATAAGGGAGTAAAATATAACATGTAAGGGACATCTGAACTACTATTGCAATACACTTTATTCGTGCATCTCATCGATTTTTCTTTATTTAATTACTTACAATAATCAGTCTTGCCTTGGTTATCACAAACCCATATTCATCCTAAAAATAGCTTTGGTCAAAGGATCTAATTTGGTTAAACAAATTGGTTCCATTACCGGGAACTCAAGCAAATTTGCTATTCAACCAAAGATACTAACAATTTTTGTTGATATTTGCGTGCTTTCAGTTTAAACATTCATCATGGCCGAAATTTTCCAATCAACACAGTTGAGGACAACCAAGCTTGAGATGGCTTTACCATGAGAAAGGAAAAGGCAATAATAGCCATGATACTGATATATAAGAAACAAGTATAGAAAAATAGAGAATGTACGTCGGCATATTGGTACCACAACTATTAGTACCGAAACTTATTAAAGAATCTACGCCAAACAGTACCGAGACATGAAGTTTAGGTACATTAGGTAATTTTAATTTGCACAATTTAGTTCTAACTTGACAGAAACAGATCAAGGAACAAGACGAGCGGATAGAACACCTCCGGGTATTCCCGACTATCCCACGAGAATGATATGCAGCACCAAGCTTTAAATGGAGAAAGGCATGGATGTTCAAATGAAAATCAAAAATAGGTCCGAGCAAAGAGATACGGGATTTTCTTCACGGGCTGAAAAAGATCCGAACCTTCTCGAACATGTAAGGAATCACCTTGCAAAATTGAAAATTTCCACAGGAGAAGAATGAAGGTTAGGAAAAGTAGGGGTAAAACACCCACGAGATTGTTTACAACGATACCGCACCTGATAACTGGAAAAGAAAAGATAGGTGCGGGATGGATAATTGAAGACTACGAGGAAGAAGGCTCATTAATAGCCATGGACAATTACACAAATAATTTCGGATACAATCATTGAACCGAAAGAATCAAAATCCACGAGAACAAATGCTGAAGAACAAGAAACTATCATTGGCTTCCCAAATAGGAAGGTTTATGATGGTCGAGACTCGACACCGAGTTTTAAGGCAAGTTGATTAAACTTTTATGTGTTAATGCAAATTGCTTTGCTTGCCACCATTGTAACCATAACAGGTGTACCACCGGAGATAATGGTTTATATGCTCAATATTGACCAGCGGTATAATCCGGTCAAGCAAAATAAGAAACCAGATCCAAATAATAAAAGATAAAGTTATGGAACCTCGAAGGTGGGTTTAGTCCGAAAAGTCGAATCATTCGGATTCGTTGCTAACATCAACCCATCATCACTTTCAAAGTTTCGAGGAGAAAGATGATTGCTAGTATATCACATTGTCTCGAATGTCTCGATAAATGCAATCTTAATTCAAGAAGAGAAAGGTACACAATCTCTTATCTATTATAGAATTCTCTTAGACATGGAAATTGCATATCTATAGTTCGAGAAGTTGGCATTAATTGCTATTGCCCTAAATCTAAGGATTTATTATTAATATCATTCAATTCTCGTGGCCACTATATTTTCATTATACAATATTTTGCATAAACGAGAACTGTCAGGAAGGCTAGCTAAATGAGTAGTCAAACTTATGGAATATGATATTATTTATCAGCCACATACGGCCATAAAACACAAGTCTAGCAGGTTTCATGACTAATCTTTGCTTGAGCATATTACCTGAAGCTGAAATCAACGTACATGTTATTTCTGAAATAATTCTCGGGATCTGGACCTTTTACATATTAAGTCCACAAGTATTAAAAGTCCTTGGTTAAGGACAATGCTTAATCCCTATCAGAAAAAATATTTAGATTTCACAAAAGTTAGTCTATTACTAACAACAAAGATAAGTATAAAGCATATGATACAGGTTTGAATTAGCTGGGTACTCAGAGCAAAAGTATTGATTTGATGATTGATCAAATCCAAGAAAACTATGCAGCCCAAGAAAGTCAAGTCGGATGTGCTAGTCTCGGATCTACTGCTAATATCACTGACTCCAGAAGAAACTTCGGACTCTTATTGAGAAATATCATTCCCGGATCAAACAATATCAGGATCAAGTCATCCCTTATCTGGGCGATCCCTGATTTATCATCAATTAGAATGAAATGAGGTAAGCCCGACTAATTTAATTTTGGCATAATAACTTCATTGATTACTTGCAGAATGGGACTTTACACACAGACAAGCATGCTCTCGACAGCTCTGAGTGTGTCTCATCCGGTACTGCCTTATTGAAGGAGAACCATATTTGAGAATATTCAAGGCTCCAAAAGCTAAAATGCCACATGTACCAAACAAACAAAATATATGATGCGAGAAATCTACAAAGAAAGCCGTGAAAATTACTCCAGTAATAAGGCAAGTTATCGCATGGTCCTTGACAATATTTTGGAACCTCCGTAGTTCCCGGCCAGAGTAAAAAAATAAAGAAAGAGCTCTGGTACCGTCTCTATGCTGTAACTGGACCATTTGAAAGTCCATCAACATTGGAACTGGCTATCCTATCCGAGATTATTAAACTGGGGACTGTCAAATTAAGATTCTAGTGTTTGAGTTCTCATACCTCAAAACTCAAACACTAGGGATATCACTTATACTTGAAGATTAGTCAATCCGACTTGGCATTTTAAGAAGTGATTCAAACAATCGATTGCTTTGGGAGATAAATTTCTAAGAGTATTCCGACATTATTTACCGCAATCTCAACTCAGTCAGTTGTATTGCTCATATCAAGCATAAAACATTTCAAACAGTGTTGAATGAGATCTTCAAAAATGCATATACTACTCTTACACAAAAAAGGATCAAGAACTCCATGTCGAGTCAAGAATCCCATGATAACAAACGAGACTTTTATGTTCAAGTCAACATAAATGTATGCAATTATGCCATCAGAATAAAATTTACTTAACAAACACATGGCTTATATTCGATCCAGCAACGACCATTCAAGTTAAAAAGCCTTTCTTAATGGCTAATTATATTATGACTCAGATCGATTATCCCGAACATCTCAAATATTATTTCAGACATGTGTCCCTCTCTACTTGGAAGTATGTTCATACTCCAATTTGGATTCAAAATCCAATCAGATTTAATATCTCTTCAAGACAAATCTACTAAGATCTATATTTATTTGGGATCAGTATTCCCTCAGACTCAATGTCTTACCGAGATCAATACTCTAGGAAATCCTACCAGGATTAATACTTCCACAGACTAAAAGTCTACTCAGATGAATCGATCCTCTTTTACGCCAGAATGAAAAGGAGACGTCATTTTCATAGCGTTTAAATATATAAAAGGGCCGCTTTTATTTAAAAGTTAGACACCCAAGGGTGCAACATTAATACATCGCACATGTAACGATGCATCCAAATATATATTTCAAGTCTGTAAGACTAAATATGAGCACTCAAATAAATTCATAAAGTGCCATGAAAAGTTAGTACTCGGATAAATTCCCTAATGTACCAAATGATGATATTAGACCTGAAATACACGAGGAAGCAACTGAATTCCCGGTCTAGGTCCCAACCCTTCTGATGAAATAAAAAGCGTTAAGTAGTCATCATCCAAAAAGTATAAACCTTCGAGTCCTGTATGTAATTTCCTTTTCAGGAAATGGACCACATGGAAGGAATAATCAAGTGATCATACTTCAAAGATCTAACACTTGGGGGACTATAGAAGGCAAAACAGACTGGGAAATGCATAACTCAAGTCAAGCCTAAGGTCTACCCAACAAATCGAAAGTTAAGAGCGAAGTCAAGAGCCAAAAAGGCAAGCCTGATTCAAAAACCTACAAAGAAAACACTCGTGGATGTAAACGAATGTTCAGGTTAAAGGCAATATTTAGTCAAGGGTTTCAAGATATACCCTTGTATTTATTAAAAACTGTTGTCAATGAAAACAGTTACGGGTAAAAACCCATACCTTTATAAAAATTGTTACAAACAAAAAACAGTTATTCCCTTGTATTAACTCAAACAAGCTGTTACAAAAGAAAACAGTTACGAAATACAAGCTTGTATTAAACCTGTTAAAAGAAAACAGTTGCAACATGAGTTTTAGACGATAATCAAACACATGTAAAATGTTGTGAAAGTTTAAACAAAAACTTTCTTCATAAACATTCTTAAACATGTGAAAAATTCCTATCACTCTATTGCATTATTACACCATTATGAAGTTGAGACGTCGTCTTCATTAAGTGTCGATCAAAAAGGGCCCTCTTTTATAAACCGTGCCTAATACGAAAAGGTACGAGTAATCTAAAGCATTTTTATAAATCAAAGACTTAAAGGGTGAAAAAAACCCAAACATTAAAGTAGGCAGAAAACAAAGCCGAAATTTATATCGAACTTGCCAAACATAAAGCAAACATTTGTCTTCAAACCCCGAAATAAGACAGGGGTAAACTAACCGCTTATTGACGAAACGAACATGAGCGTTGGAGTTGTCATCTGAATCTCTAAGTTCTGTACTCTTTTTTCCTTTGTCTGGTTTTTGTCCCTATTGGGTTTTTTCGGCGAGGTTTTTAATGAGGCAGAGGCAATGGAGAAAAGGATAAAATCTTTCACTTCCCGGTCATATCACAGTGAATAACCGGAAAGTGGGGGGACTATCTGTATTGGCGAAAAATAGACTCGCCATGTGGGTCTATTAAATGGTAGCACGTGTCAGCAAAGCTTGGAGAAAAGTGAAGAATGACATGTAAACATGATATTTGAAACACCATCGGCACAGAACATACCGAGCATGTTAGCCTCGGAACTGATGATCATAAGATAGCCTGGATCAGGTGCGGGAGAATATCTCATAATTACAAATGAGAAAGGAATCAATAAATCCCGGATTATATGGGATTTATCATCATTACTCCATCAGTTACAAATCAATTATGTAATGTACCATAAATGCAATAAATGATTGTAACGGTCAGAACAAGGCAATCAATTGAAAGATTGACTCAACAGGCACGAGATTGACTCAATAGGTACGGGAGTGACTCATAATCCACGGGATTGACTCATCAGTTACGAAATTCCAGCATTTACACAGTTGTTACAAGTCTTCCAAAAGTAATGGATGGGTTGAGTACTCATAATGGACCCATTATTCAAGGAGAATGGTTACTTATATTTATCCCTATAAATATACATAGTTTTATCACAATTTGGGGGATCCAGCTTTCTTCTCGACAATTCTATACATTGTAATTCGTACCATATTGCTCCCACGTTAGCCATAGTTTGGCCCTTCAAGCTTTGTTCGACTCAACATCCTGTCAAGGATTTTTCAATAAGAATTATTTCTTCTCTGTTTTATTTTTATTATATTATCTGTCATTGAATTTATTTTCCACTTCTCTATCACGTTGTACTGACAAAAATTATATCTTTCGGATTGAATCGGTTGCTTGTGGCCCGTCACATAAAATTATTGCTTTGACCTTGAAAACTATTTTTTGGGTTAAACAACAATACCTCTTGATATGACCCAAATCTCCACACTTAAAGCAACCTCTCCCTGCGAATGGCGGTGGGGACTGAAGGGAACCCCGAGCACTGGAATAGCTGCTAGAAGGTCCTGACACAGATGAACCCTGAGTTGATGGTGCATGAGACGAACTCTGAGCTGGTAGTGCACTGAATGACGACTGACCCTGCTGATAACTATGTGACCCATGGCCAAATTATGCACCACGGTGAACTGGGCGAGCCGTGTGAGCATGTCTGAAAGGGTGACCCCTACCGTGTTGGAATTGGCCCCCAAAAGGAACACCGCCAAATCCACCATGTCCACGAGGCCTCTTGGCCTCCCTCTCAACCCGCTCCTGGCTGCGAACCATCTCAATCTGATGATCAATGTCGACAACCTCATCAAAACCAGCACCAGACATTCTTTATCTGGTCATAAGCAATCGCAGTTGGATGAGGGCATCTATGAAACTCTTAACCCTCTCCCTGTCTGTGGGAACCAACCAGATAGCATGTCGGGCCAATTCTGAGAACCTCATCTCATACTGCGTCACGGACATATCACCCTGATGAAGTTGATCGAACTGTCTGTGCAACTCCTCTCTGCAGGACTAAGGCACGAACTTCTCTAGAAAGAGAACGGAGAAATGCTTCCAGGTAAGGGGTGTTGTGCCGACCGGATTGCGCCTCTTGTGAACTTCCCACCAACTGAAGGCATCTCTAGAAAACTAAAAAGTAGTGAACGAGACAACACTGGTCTCTAGAATACCTGTTGTACGGAGTATCCTCTGACACTTGTCTAAGAAGCTCTGTGCATCCTCTCCCTCTACACTACTGAAAGATGGAGGCTGGAGCCTCCCAAACCTCTCCAATCTATGCTGCTCATCCTCAGGCATAGCAGGAACCACATAGTCCTGAGCAGCTGCGACCGGTTGGGCTGGTAGTGTCCCCGGTGTCTGGAGTCTCTACATCACCTGCTCAGTTTTGCGGGCGGCGGAAGTCTAAGTACCTCTCCCAGCCTGAGAAGTGGCTGTTGCGGTCGAAAAAGAAACCGCCTGAGCAAGATCGGTGCACATGATCAGAATCTGAGTTAAGGCCTCCTGAAGGCCTGGAATCACGATGGTCATAGTTGGTGCCTGAGCTGGTCTCGCTAGTGCATCCATAATTGGAACCTGATCCTGATCTGGGGCAACTGGTGGATATGCACGGGCTGCACCTCTACCCCTACCTTGGCCTCTACCACGACCTCGGCCTCTCGCGACCCTGGCTGGTGGTACTGGTGGATGTCCATCCCACCCAGTGGTACGTATCCTTACCATCTGTGAGAAAACGAAATAACAGAAGTTTAGTACCAGGATCAACAGATTCGCACAACAAGAATTCAAGAATGTGAAGTTTTGTTAAGGGTTCTGCAGCCTCTCGAAGATAAGTATAGACATCTCCGTACCCGATCCGCAAGACTCTACTAACCCGCTCATGACTCGTGAGACCTATGTAACCTAGGCTCTGATACCAACTTGTCATGACCCAAAAACGACCGTCGTGATGGCGCCTATCGTGGAACTAGGCATGCCACAACTAAACATTTCCAACACTGTAAAACACTTTTAAAAATAACAACGGAACAATTTATATTAAAGAAAAGCCTTTTTAAAATAGAATTTATCCAAAATACAGTACAATCAATCCCAAAATCGGGGTGTCACTGAGTACATGAGCGTCTAAAACCAGAATACAATACACTACAATATCTAGAGAATAAGACTGAAAATACATATAGAATAAGGAAGGAGAATCAAGGCCCGCGAACACCATGCAGCTACGTCGATAGTCTCTGAACTCTGATGCCTCAATCAGCAGCAGTCGCCGCGACCAGAAACGCCTGGATATGCACACAAGGTGCAGGGAGTAACGTGAGTACATCCAACTCAGTAAGTAACAATTCCAAACTTTGGACTAAAAGGTAGTGACGAACTCAACCGGAACAGATAAGATGGAAATAAATGTGCAGAAATGTACGCATGCTTTAAAACTAAATAGGCAACTCAAAATAGTAAAGTAAATCAGATCTGAACAGTGTAATGAATGAAACTCTGCTACCTCTACATGACAATGCACAAGTTGTAGGTGATGCACTATGTTATCAGCCTCAAATGCTCACCCTCTCGATATCTCAACTACTCGGTACTGTATATGGACCACGCGGCCTAGGGAAGATCCATCCCAGAATATATACAAGCTGACCATAGGTCAACCAGTACCGAGGAAAGGCCAATCCAGCCCTATGGAGAAGATCCATCTCCAGGTATCAAGTACTTCGGACAAGATCCATATTCAGGGAAGATCCATCCCTCAATAATATCAACCGCGCTCACTGGGGGTGTGTTACAAACTCCGGAGGGGCTCCTGTAGCCCAAGCGCTATCATAACATCAATATAACTGTTACAGCGTGCAACCCAATCCCATAATTGTCACTCATAATCGGCTCTCGGCCTCACTCAGTTATCAATCTCTCCAGTCTCACTCAAGGGCCCAAAATATCATGAAAACTAGCCCAACACAGTAATATGATGAATCAATAGATAACAACTGAGACTAGGATATGATATGAAATATGACTGAGTACAAAATATCAATAAAAGAAGTAATGTAACAGCAAGAAACGACCACTATGGGTCTCAAAGTACCAGCATAAAGCCTAAACATGATATCTAGCATGATTGACAACTCAATTACTTTATCACTACACAAATCCATGGAACCAACCAGGCCACAATTCTCACGGTGCACGCCCGCACGCCCGTCACTTGGCATGTGCGTCACCTCATTACCAATTGTAGAATACATATTTCGTGGTTTCGAACCCTCAGAACCAAGTTTGAAAGAGATACTACCTCAACTGCGCAAAAATACTACTCCGAAATGCCTTTGCCCCTCGAATTAGTCTCGAAATGCCCTGAATCTAGACACAAGCAGTACGAGGTAATCAATATAGCTAAAGGAATCAATTCCATAAATCAAACATGAATTTCTAAACCAAAAATCTGAAATGGGCTCAACTCGTCCCCCGGGCCCACGTCTCGAAATCCAAAAAAAGTCACAAAATCCGAAAGTCCATTAACTCACGAGTCGAACCATACAAGAAACATCGAATCCGGCCTCGAATTTCCTTTCAAAACTCAAAATTTAATTCTAGGAAGTTTCTACCATTCTCCCCCAAATTTCCAACTCAAATCCCTAATTAGATGATGAAAATAACAATAGATTCATGAAATTTAGTCCAATCGAGGTTAGAATCACTTACCCCTACATTTTCCTTGAAGAATCCTCAAAAAATCGCCTCACACGGAGCTCTCAAGTCCCAAAATTGAAAATGGGATTCAAACCCTCAAAGTTGATCTTTTTGTCCCAGCAATTCCGCGTCTGCGGACCTACTGTCGCACCTGCGACGCTGCACCTGCGGAAAATTCCATCGCAGGTGCGGATTCCACTTAAAATCCCAAGTTCCGCTTCTGCGGTCAGGTGGTGGAAACTGCGTGTTCGCACATGCGGACCTTGTCCGCATCTACGATCCTTCTCAATCCAAGCCCCTTCCGATTCTGCGGATGCGTAGATGCGCTCCCCATATCGCACCTGTGCTCATAGACCACACTAACCAAACCGCACCTGCTCCCCTCCTTCCGCACGTACGAGTCCGCACCTGCAGCCTGCCCACCGCAGGTGCGAAACACCAGAAGACCAGAAAACTCAACAATTGCCTAAGTCCAAATTCCATTCCGATAAGCATCTGAAACATACCCGAGGCCTCCGGGACCTCAACCAAATATACCAACAAGTCTTATTACCCAATACGAACTTAGTCGAACCCTCAAATCACCCCAAACAACATCAAAACGTGGATTACACACGGATTCAAGTCTAATAAACTTCTAAACTTTAAAATTCCATAAACGACGCCGAAACTTAACAAACCACGTCTGATTGACCCCAAATTTTGCATACAGGTCATAAATGACAGCACGAACCTACTCCAATTCTCAGAAATCAAATACGATCCCGATATCAAAATTTTCACTACCGATCAAATTCGCCAAAATTCCAACTTTTGCCAATTCAACCATAATTCTACTACGGACCTCCAAATCATTTTTCGGACGCGCTCCTAAGTCAAAAATCACCTTATAGAGCTAAATGAACCATCAAAATTCAAATCTGAGGCCGTTTATACATAATTCGACATCCGGTCAACTTTTCCAACTTAAACTTCCAATTAAGAGACTAAGTGTCTCAATTCACTCTAAAATCACTTCGGACCCAAACCAACTAACCCGGTAAGACATTACAGTTGTAAAGCACAAAAGAAGTAGAAAATAAGGGAACAAAGCTATAACTCTCAAAACGACCGGTCGGATCGTTATATCTTAATACCCAGAATTAAATCAGCAACTCCCAAGTCTTTCATATCAAACTTGTTAGTTAGCATACGCTTAGTCGCATTTATATTGGTAATGTCATTACTCATTATTAGCATATCATCATATAAGAAAACAATGACTATGTGATTTGGAACATTTTTAATGTACACACATTTATTACATTCATTTATCTTAAAACTATTTGACAATATTGTTTGGTCAAATTTCGCATGCCATTGTTTGGGTGCTTGTTTCAGTCCGTAAAGGGACTTAACAAGTCTACATAGCTTATTTTCTTTAACTGGAACCACAAACCCTTCAGGTTGTTCCATGTAGATTTTTTCCTCCAAATCTCCATTTAAGAAGGTCGTCTTAACGTCCATTTGATTAATTTCAAGACCATAAACGCAACTAATGCTACTAATGTTCATATGGACGTAATTCTTGTAACTGGAGAGTATGTATCAAAATAGTCAAGACCTTCTCGTTGTCTGTACCCTTTGACCACAAGTCTTGCCTTATATTTATCAATAGTGCCATCATCTTTCATTTTTCTCTTAAAAATCTATTTAGAACCCAACAATTTATTTCCAAGAGGAAGATCAACGAATTTCCATGTATGGTTGTTCAATATGGATTCTATTCACTATTGACTGCCTCTTTAAAAAATAATGATGTCGAAGAAGACATGTCTTCTTTATATGTTCGAGGCTCATGTTCTAATAAGAAAGTCACAAAATCTGGTCCAAATGAGGTAGACTTTCTTTGACATTTACTACGTCTTGGATCCTCCTGATTAAAGATATTTTCTTTGTTTCTTCTTGGGGTCGTTTAGATCCTTCACCAATCGACTCCCGTTCCTTCTTATATGGATATATATTTTTGAAGAACTCAGCATTATCTGATTCTATAACCGTATGAATGTCGGGATTTTCTGATTTATGAACCAAAAATTGATATGTTTTACTATTGGTCGCATATCCTATGAAAACACAATCAACGGTTTTCAGTCCTATTTTTACCTTTTTGGGTTTAGGAACTTGCACTTTTGCCAAACACCCTCACACTTTAAAATAATTCAAGTTGAGCTTCCTTCCTTTCCATTTTTCATATGTAATGGATTGCGTTTTTCTATGGGGTACTCTATTTAGTATCCTGTTAGCGGTAAGAATGGCTTCCCCCCATAAGTTCTATGGCAAACTAGAACTTATAAACAATGCGTTCATCATCTCCTTTAATGAACGATTCTTTCTTTCTGCAATCCCATTGGATTGGGGCGTGTAAGGGTCCGTTGTTTGATGAATAATTCCATATTCTAAACATATTCTTCAAAAGCATATTCATATTCACCACCCCTGTCACTTCTTATCATTTTGATTTTCTTGTTAAGTTGCATTTCAACTTCATTTTTGTACTGATTGAATACATCTATTGCTTCATCTTTACTATTAAGTAAGTAAACATAGCAATATTGAGTACTGACATCAATAAAAGTTATGAAATACTTCTTTCCACCGCGAGATGGTATTGACTTCATGTCGCAAATATCTGTGTGAATTAAGTCTAGAGGATTTGAATTCATTTCAATTGACTATAAGTATGTTTAACATACTTAGATTCCACGCATATTTGACATTTTGATTTGTTCAATTGACTATAAGTATGTTTAACATACTTAGATTCCACACATATTTGACATTTTGATTTGTTCAATTGACTATAAGTATGTTTAACATACTTAGATTCCACACATATTTGACATTTTGATTTGTCGCATTCAAACTTAGGAAATACTTCCAAATTAATCATTTGTCGCAAGGTTTTATAATTGACATGTCCAAAACGTATATGCCATAAATCATTTGACTCAAGTAAGTAAGAAGAAGATGAAATTTTATTATTCTCAATGACCATTACATTCAGTTTGAAAAGGCCCTCAGTGAGGTAACCTTTTCCAACAAACATCTCATTCTTACTTATTAAAACCTTATCAGATACAAAAATGCACTTAATGACGTTGTTCAAAGTCACCACCTTGCCAGAAGTCATTTTCAGAAATATCTTGCCACATCCTTCAATTTTGATCGTTGCAGAATTTCCCATAGAAAGCGTCTTTTTGGGTCCAACGGGAGCATATGTAGCAAACGCTTCTCTAACAGCACAAATATGATGAGTGACTCCAGAATCAATCCACCACTCCTTAGGATTTTCCACCAGGTTGCATTCAGAAAGCATAGCACACAAGTCATCAATATCTTCGTGCTTTTCAACCATGTTTTCTTGACCCTTCTTTTTGTCTTTCCTTGGAGCATGACAATCTACAGATTTGTGCCCAGATTTCTCAAAGTTGTAGCAATTTCCTTTGAACCACTTCTTGTTTGGGTTGCTTTTCGGTCCAGAAGTCTTCTTCCTCTTTCTATTATTTTGAGGAGCATCCTTAACAATGTTTGCTCCCATTATTATTGAGTTTCCACGACCTTACATTTCAAAAGATTTGTTTTCCTCTTCGATTCTCAATCGAACAATGAGATCTTCAAGCGACATCTCCTTGCGTTGGTGTTTCAAGTGATTTTTGAAGTCCTTCCACAAAGGAGGCAACTTCTCAATCATCTTTGTTACTTGGAATGCTTCATTGATGACAAGACCTTCAATGAAAATTCTGCTAGTAATAATAATATAATTAATACTTTTAACATAAGTATTAATTCGACTTATACCTTCAGCAAGGAGATCGTGAATAATCACTTGCAATTCTTGGACTTGGGTAATAACAAACTTGTTATCTACCATTTTATAGTCCAAAATTTAGTGGCAACAAATTTTTTCAAACTGGCATCCTCAGTTTTGTATTTCTTTTCAAGCGCAATCCACAGTTCTTTTGACGTCTCCACATTACTATAGACGTTATACAGATCGTCCTCTAGTCCACTAAGAATGTAATTCTTGCACAGAAAATTAGAATGCTTCCACGCCTTAGTCACGAGAAAGCTTTCATTGTTTGGAGTGTCGTCGGGCAGAACAGGAACATCTTCCTTAATGAATTTATGTAGACTTAAAGTCGTCAAGTAGAAGAACACCTTCTGCTGCCACAGCTTGAAATCAATCCCGGAAAATTTTTCGGGCTTTTCTACCGGTGTCGGTGTTGTTCGGCTTGTCGATGATTGGCAGCCACCATAGGAACAGCCTGGTTTCCGTTCTCATTTGCCATTTCTGTAAAAGAATGACACAAACGTTAATAAACGGTGAAGTTTTTATATCTTCAAACTGAATAAAACTGGAGTAGAAAATCACGTAGATTTTAATCTCCAACGGAGTAAAAAATCGGTAGGATTTTAATCTCCGAATAACAGATAGTAAACCAAAAAAGAATATACGTTAAAGTAAACAAATGGAGTAGAAAATCAGGAAGGCTTTAATCTCCAAATCGGGAGTAGAAAACCACGAAGATTTTAGTCTCCAGAACAGTGAGTATAAAACAAATACAAAAAATGATTAAGTTCTTTAAGCTTGTTAGTATACTGTATTTGTAAAATAATTCTGCAGAAAAAAAACAACGTATAGACAGAAATGTAGAAGAAGTAGAAATTAATCTGAGCCCACTGAATTCACAATGTTTCCTAGTACCCTAGGTTGTGGATTATTTCCTCCCAGGATAGAACAGATTACACAATGGTGTAGTGTTATTTCAAACCCCAGTATTTCAACGAACACAAATGGCGGCAGCAAATCACTTACTATTGCTTTGTTGTAGTTAAAACAATGCTGAAAGGAAGAGGAGAATTCAGAATTTTCATAAGGAAAATCTGAGGGAATGGTCTGCTATTTATAGCCAACATGTTGACTATAAACGAAGAGGTGCAATTCTTTAGAAGGTCTGTCATGACTATTCACGCAAAACGGCCATAACGTATAAAACGAGAATTCAAAACGCAGAGGAAAATTAATCTTCCGTTACAAAAACGGATAATTTGGATTGAATAACATTACGTTAACTTTTAATATTAACAAATAAATTTGGTCCAAAAAATTAATCAACAATCATTTGACCGAAGCCGAGCGAGCGAGCGACGACGACGGCGCGAGGTTTGCCTTCTTCTTAACTCTTTAAGAGCTAGACGAATAGCAATTGTATATATACCAATCAAAAGTCTTTTCCTTCTCAAATATGGGACAATGTCCCTTTTTCAAGGAGGGAAATCAAATTTTCGTTTTTTCCCTCCCTTTCTCACTCACCCTCTTTTAAGCTAAAATAAGCTTAAAACCCCCCAACAACTTTTTCCAAATTGGAAGGATAATATTAGACAAAAAAAAAAGGACAAAATTACCTCAATTTCGAATAGTACATGATAAATTGAACCCTTTTCCATCTAACGAAAAAGAAAATTAAATAAAATATAATCTAGGAACGATAATATTGGTTTGTCTTCAACTCCAAATTCCAAACCGTGGTCTTTCTGATTTAGACTACCACCCTACCTCGTGAAAGCAACATGACAGCTACACTTTACTAGGGGAGCAAGAACATTCAACGAAACTACGAGGAGAAACATAATTATATTACGCCGAAGGAACAATATTACGAATAATTTTGTTATACTCTAGATTCTAACTTAGTTGAATTCGCGCTATTTCCAGGTTTTTTTTGCATGCAGGGGCGGATTTATAGGCTAAAATATAGGGCACGTGAACCCATAATTTTTCAGCAAAATTAGATATTTTATGTACATATTTTTTAAAATTGATATAATATTAACGGTATACACTCATACTCCAAAAAGGTTGAATGATGCACTTGGTTGAAGGTTGAGATAATTACCAAGAGAAATAAGGACCAAATTTCCACTTAATTGCATTACGCACTCATGTTCTAGAAATGCCAAAAAAAATCATATTCGTAAAGCAGAAACATAAATGCACTCCTATAAACGTGAAAATTATATCGAATTTGATTGGTCGATTCGAATTGGAATTGGATCCGCCTTGCGTGATTCTACATTAAGTTCTTACCTTTGGTCTAATTAACGTCGAGGTTAAGGAAACGTGTTATCTTTTGCAGATAGAAGGCAAGCTGTTCTCCCAAATATTAAATTTGAAGGCCTAATGCAAAATGCTTTTATAATCAATTTTGAATGGACGTCGAAGAAACCTAGGCATGACATGATGGTATACATATTATAACTTCCTTGCCTATTCTTTGCTTTAGTTTTCTTATTGCCATTATTGATCAGTATCGTGTGGTCTATAGGTTACGGTTCAAACCATGAAAATAGTCATTAATACTTGTATTTAAGCAGGTTGTTTAGCGATCACACTTGTTGTTTTGAACATTTACGCTCCTTTCAACTATTTGAAGTCTTGAATAGCTTCATATGATGTATTATGACGTGTGTGAATCGTTGATTTTGATGTTTCGGTTGTTTCAGGATTAGTTCGGAAAAATGAATTTCCTGTTGGAAGCTTAAATGAAAAGGATTAATCGGAGTTCGACTTTTGTGCAAACGGCTCCGGAATGAAGTTTTGATGATTCCAATAGCTCCGGAATGAACTTTTGTGCAAACACGAAGTATTCATGAATACAACAGCAAAAAGCGCCTAAAATCAGGGAAGTCCAGCTGTACGCGCATGTATTCACATATATTCGCCTTGCTGTATTCATGAATACATCAGCAAAAAGGGCCTAAAATCAAGGCAGGCCAGCTGTATGCGCATGTATTCACATGTGTTCGCGTCATGTATTCATGAATACAGTAACGTCAATCACCTTTAAAATAGGTATGTTCAGCTATCTAATAACGGAAATAATATCAATTAGCATGATACACTCCTAATATAACTCAACAAAATCAATTCTAACATGCTCACTATCAACCCAATTAATTAGAATGATTTTGCAGTTGTATATAACTTTTGTATTTAGTGTATTTTAATTTTTTTTATTGTTGCAATCATTAGATTCAATGTTTGTATGTACTATATTCGCTATTTTATATACAGTGTATTCAAATGTATTTGTAGTAACAGTATTTTGATTATTCCTAATATATTTTATTATTGTTGTATTCAGTATATTTCGTTGGTTGTATGCACTATATTTCTATTTGTGTATTTTACTGTATTTTAAAATTAAATATATTCACTATTTATATTTTATTCTATTTTAATGTTTGTATCTAGTGTATTTTAATGTTTTTATCTTGTATTCATGCATGAATGAAGATGTATCCAGTTGTATTGATAAAATACAAACTTTTGAAATACATAAATACAAGCAAATGCAAAATACAATTTATTTGAGTGAATTTGTACATTATACAATGTATTTATATTATTATATGTGACTAAATAGTAAAGAAGATAAGAAAGTTCACCCGAGATGGTATTTTCCGACCAGGCAAAATATTGTATACATTGTATTAAAACTAAAAACGGAGACGAACAAAACCTCCGGACCTCGAATCTTCTCCGGCGTAAATAAATATTACAGTATCCGTGTAGAGGAATCCATCGCAATATCCGGCGTAGAGAAAGCCACAGTGGCCCTCTTGTTTCAAAGTTGTTATCAGCCATTGAAGAGGAAATTTGAAGTTTTCTGCCGAAAACCTAATAATGGTGAAAATTAAAAAAAGTGAAGAAAAAGAAGAAGCTTGAACCGACCAAAAACTTTAACATTATCACGAATTTTTGCAGCAAAATCGTTGAAACTGAGAGAGAATCGTATTGTGAGAGAATCGTGCTTCAAAAATCGCGAATACAATCTTACTGTGAGAGAGATCGTGGAGAGAGAAAGAAGAAATATTTTGTTGTGGTTTTGGGAGAGAATAACCGAAAGAATAAGAGAGAAAATGGTACACGGTGTGTTTAATGCCTTAATGGTAGTGTATATCATATATACCTATTTTGCTATAAAAAATAAAAGATAACTATAACAAATAATATTTTAAAAGGGTTATGATTTATAATAAATAGGATTTAAACATTTGGTAAAATTTTCTTTTTAATATCACAAGTTTGATTCATACTTTAGATAGTGCCGAAAATCTTTCTCTATTTCTTGGGCTCCGTCAGTTCAGAAACTGATGTACGATCAGCATACTAGAAGGGAAATGTCTACACGTTTATTCTCAATCAATCACATAAGGAATGGAATAAATTATTGAAAATTGTCTTCAAGATAGTTAACTTTTTTAATGTAAGGCTCAAATAGAACGTATGAATAAACAAACAAATAATGACAAGAACTTCTTTGGTATGCCTGCAAATCTGAAAGTGTTCTAAGTTCTAACGAATTTATTATTATAAAAGATTTATTATCTTTAGATTATTTTAATATTGATCATGAACTTCTTGTAATCTATTATGATCTTTGACCGGCTATTTATAAGAGAGTCTATTTTTAAAAAATTATTTGTAGCATACTTTAATTATCTCCAGTGTAATCAGTATTGATAAGGCAAACAATAAATGGCTTCTTCCATTTTGAATTACACGAACATAATTGGAACTTGTCCTTTGGTCCAATTAATAGTTATCAAGTCCACTTGATTTATTCAAAAATAACAAAAAGGAAAGAATGGAGCCAGGGTTTAGAGGAGAAGATTTAATGTCAGCTAGGTGTTAAAGATATAATTAATTAAATATAAATATACTTTCTCTAATAACGCAAATTTTCAGATGATATAATCATACACTTCAACGCGACATCAGAATATGTAGAGATTATGTTCGAATCTCAGTGTCGTCCCTTCCTTCTCACGCTTTTCTGTTTTTCTATTTTTGAAGATCTGTGAGCATTTATGAAGTGAAACAAAAAACTCAAAATTTTAAAATAAAACTTTTTTTTCCTAAAATAGCTTCTGATTATAACTTCACCTGACTGTCAAGTGTTATAATAGAATAAGTATGATCCCTCCACTTTTAATTAGAGTTTTCGAGTTTGCTCTGGAAATAGAAATTTTTTGAAAGAGAGTATTCGTGCTTTATAAGCCTTATACAACGCGAATTCGAATTTACTGAAGTCCTAATACGATATCGAGGAAAATCAAAAAAAAAAATAAGAACTCCACGTGAAAGCAACATGACAGCTAAGAAGAAAGAAGAAAACAAATAAGATGAATTTCCTTATAATCCAACTTATTCCATTCACTCAATATCCATGTTCGCTTCATCTACACTTTGTCTTACGTGTAGAATTTAATAAAAGTTCTGGTTCTACGTTAAAGCAACGCTATCTCTCGCTCTAAAAATTAAGTCTACAAAGAATATATTATTTATGTATTTATATATAATATACATAAAATATATATATATATTATAAATATTTAGTACATATATTTTATATATTTGACTAGCGAGTGTAATTATTTTTACCATCCAACCAATGGTGTAACTTGTCAATAAAAGTAGGCCCAATACAAAACCCTTGTGACTACTAAGTTAATGATCCAAAACCCTAGAGTTACATGGTACTAATAACTAAAATCATTCTGCGGTCGTAAGGGGGGAAACTAAAGTACTTATTAGCTTTTAAATGAGATGATCCACACAGTTTAATAAAATACTAAAGCAAGAAATGGTTTCAATATCTATATATCACCACCATCAATCAATTTCTTTTTATTCTAGATTTTGTTAGTCGAAAAAAGAAGGGGAATCACATCAAAATTTTATAAATATATACCTAGTTTCATCGATGAATCATTAAAGAGCGTGAATTTGAGGGGATTAATATAATCTTTTTTAACCTTAGATGAGAACAAAAGCGAAGCGTAGATAGCTTTAAAAGTTTAAATATCACAAAGAGATAAAAGAGGTGGATTTTCTCAACCTACCATTAGATTTGAACCATGTATGAAAGTAGTATTCTAACCGCTAAGTTAAGTAGGTCATTTATCATTATATAAAAAAACCAAATGAAACACATCCAAAATATTTCCACTTGAGAGCTCTATAAAAATGCTATGATTTTCTCTGGTTATACATGTGAAGAAAGAAGATAAAAATGGAAGTCAACAATAAATTAAAGCAAACAAGAACATTTTCTTCATGTTAATTTTTTTTTCAAAAGATAGAAATAGACAACAAAAGGACCTCATTTCTCTTCCCACTGTCACATATAATTAGCACCACAAACAAGCAAAAAGTAGAGAGCATATTTCATCTCAAGATATACCAGAAAAACTCCTTTCTATCTCAAGATGTTTTGCTCCAAAAAACACAAATTCACAAACATGCATATCATATATATAGTAGTATATGTTAAATAAATAAAGGTCCAAAATTAAACAGGAACTGTCCTTCCACTATTCTTCATTTCTGTTCCTCCACTTTCCTCTTCCCCTTCATTTTCCCTTGACATTTCTTCCAATGATTTTCCTTTAGATTCTGGCACTAAAAATGTGAACACCATTCCCAAGAAGTTAACACAACCTAAGACAATCAGTGAATTTCTCACACCAATTCCAGCAGGGTAACCGGCATCAGTCTTTTTTGGATCTGTTGGTTGAGCAGCGTACAAGAATCCGAATGCACCAATCATTGCTCCTGCTTTTCCAGCTGCTGCTGATATTCCATGGCATGTTGACCTAAGCCTGGCTGGGAAAATCTCCGCAGGGACAACAAATGTTGTCGCGTTTGGACCAAAATTCGCAAAGAAAAAGGTTAGTGAGTACATGATCACGAACCCTATTCTGTTATCCTTGAGAGTCCAATGATGATATGGAATGGCTAAGGCAAACATGAAAACTGTCATGAAGAAGAATCCCATTAACTGAATTGCAAACCGACCTATTTTGTCGATGAAGAATACTGTGAACCAGTAACCAGGAACAGTACTGCAAAGGGCGATAAGAGTTTGCGCCCTTGCAATTTTGTAAACTTCCTCCAATGCGTTCATGGTTTGCGCTGGAGGAATCCATCCAATCGCGCTGAAAATGTCCTTTTGGAAAAGGTTTTGACTGTAGAAAGCAATGTCCAACAAGAACCATGTGCTAGCAGTTCCAAGCAAGTGAAGTCCGTGGCGACGGAGGAACTCCGCAGAAAACAAACCAAACTCATTCCCAGTGTTTTGAGAAACATTCTCAACTTTCTCTTGCTCTTCTTCAATTTCAACTTGCAACACTTTAGACATGTCGTTAGCTGCCTGTTTTAAGTTCTTGGCCACCAATGCAGTGTAACGAGCAGTTTCAGGCATCTTCATACGCCAGTAATAAGTCATTGCAGCTGGGATTGCACCAAACATAAGAATTATACGCCACACGAAATCAGCCTGAGAGACTGTTGAAGCAATAGGGCCGGCCTCATATGTTGGTGCAGGGAACGCGCCCTTAAACGCAGCAGAAACAATGATTGCCACCATTCCACCAGCCAAAATTCCGAAACCTTGCATTGCAAAAACAGCAGCAATGAACGCGCCACGCGTCTTTTTGTTAGCATACTCGGACATGATAGTAGCAGAAAGGGGATAATCACCACCAATGCCAAAACCTAACCAAAACCTGAAGAAACAAAGTGTAGTCATAACACTTTTTGGTGTATGAGCAAAAGAAAGCCCTGAGGCTATTGAACAAATAACCATCATCATAAGAGTCATTCCATAAACTCTTTTTCTCCCCATTTTATCTCCAAGCCACCCGAAAAACAGTTGACCAGCAAGGGTTCCACAGAAGGCGACTCCGTTGACAGCAGCCGAGACGTTAGGAGGCAGAGATCCAGGTTTCAATGCCCCGTCGCGGTGGTAGTAAATCCGGCCAAGCAATTTCGTGACCAAAGAAATGCAGAAAAGATCATACGCATCAGTAAAGAAGCCCATGCCAGCAATCACAATCGCTGTAAAGTGATACAATTGTGTTTTTGCTACATCTAGTGCATTTAGCACTTGCAAATCCTTAGCCATGACTATACTTTCTCAACCCTTAAATTCCTGCAACAATAAAACAAGAGGGGGTAAATTATAAGGATTTCACTTACATATATTGACAATTAAAATTTCATTCTTTACACTATAGTTTATTTTGAGATGTTATATAACACAGTTTTATATTGAGGTGACTAATCATCCCTATTTATGAATGGATTACACTGCCAGTGTATTGAAGTTAAACTCAAACTATACACTACTAAAAAACCACGTATTAGCGACGATGTACAAATTATGTAGCTAAACAACAAAATCCGCCATTAATTCTACTTAGCGACTGATTATGATAAATTATGTTAGTTACGAGGGATTTTGTAACATATTAGTGACAAAATCTGTAGCTAATTCCAGTTTGTTTTAGTAGTGATAGAACCAAACAAGAAGATAACTTTGGATGGAATTAATCAAAGCTATTATCTGAATAATTAAGTTAAGTAGTTAGTCAAGTAGGGGGTTGAATTCAAACTCAATTACAGAACTAAACAAGATATTTATGATGGAATTAATCAAAGTTAATTTGATTAATTAGTTTGTCATTTGTCTAGTAGGATTTAGATCTTTCTTGGTAAAATACAAAAGTAGGGGACCCCAAAGTCATGTTCCTGCCTACTTTTCAAAGTTTGTGACTTAAGCTGTGTCCTTTATGGCTATTTATGTGAATGCAATAAAGAAGCGTTTAATAGTCAAAATTGAAAAAATAGGTTAGAAATTACATCAGCTATAGTACTATTAATAACAGCTATTTCCAGGTAGGGACCCATAGATTCCTTCAGATTCTGGCTGATGTTATCCATCAAAAATAAAGTTTAGTTAAAAAGTTGTAGCATGATTTCATCAAAAAGACACAGAATTTATTTGAAATACAGATTATAAACAAAGTTAAATTATTTTTACATATGAAGTGGTTGAATTAAGCTTAAAGTTCCTGTCAAAGAGCAATAATTGAGAAAATAAGTACTCATTTATTCTCTAATAGTCCATGCTATGAAGTCATACACCTGATGCAAAAATATTTTTTTAAAGGGATATTTTTTATTTATTTTTTTAAAAAGGAGAAAAGACTTTTCAAAAACATAGGACTAAGATGCCACAAATCTAGAAGACAAGTTAGTACTTTTCATGAACAGAGATACTAAACAAACCTAAATAATGGACCAGAAAAATGTCTTTTTTTGGTACATCAAATTAAAAAGCCATGTTACTTCAAGGTTTTTTGTACAGCGGTTTTTTAATAGCTCTCTAAACAAACAATAAACACTATAAGATCCCATTTTAGATATAATTTTTTTACTTTTTTCAAAAAAATAAAATTGAAAATATTGTTTGTCTATGGAATTTGATCAGTTTTTTGGGGAAAAATTTAATGAAGAAAAACTTTCAAATTCCAAAAACTGGCCGAATTTTTTTCTTCCACTCATAAATAATTTTTTTCAAGTAAAATGCATGTCCAAAATAAATCCATCTCCGAAGAATTATTTTTTTTTTTTTTTTGGGGGGGAGGGGGGTGCAATTTTCTTTTTCTTTTGGATTCATGAAACTGGAAAATGAAGAGGGAGAGAGACGAGACACTACAATCTCTATGATCCTTCAATCCTTCAAGATTTCATTTAGCTTGATTTCCTACATCATTAATCTCCTAAATTCCTTCAAGATTTCATTTAGCTTGATTTCCTACATCGTTAATCTCCTAAATTCCTTCTTAAAAAATGAAGAAAAAAAAAAGAAAGCTATATCAGTATATGGACATGAATATTTAAACTATAGCAGACACCCATTGATCAATTCCTCTTATTCTTTCCCATAAAAAATCAACCAAGAACTCAGAATTTTCACTTCCTCCATTAAAACACACATGCATGGGAGTATGAACACACACACACACACAAACAAAATCAAAAAGGGTGTTAAAGGGAAGAGTTTTACACTGACCTTAAATGGTTTTTCTCCAAGAAATTTTTCACTTTCCAGCTAATGAAACAGAATCAAGAAACAGTAGAGAAGCAGAAAGCTAAAATCTTGGAAATTTCAATAAAGAAAATTTTCAATGAAATTTTACGTTCAAAGGCTTAACAAAAAGCCAAAAAAATAAAACTCTGATTTTTTGCATTTATTGGCTTCTCTTAATCTGAACTCTCTGAGTAATGAAGAGAAGATGGAGAATTAGTGCCGTATTTAAAGGACTTTTGGATGCTGGCATCTTCTTACGGTATATTCCTTCTATTCGCCCGCTTTTTAGGGTTGTACACCATTATGATCTTGCCACGTAAGAACTAGGTCCCACAGAATGGTCTTATTTCCTTACGTGGCATGATCAGAGGCATTTTGAGTTCTGTTCTTAGGTGTAAGTCAACTGAGAAACGTACATCACCCCCACTTACACAGTGTTGACCACCCTAGTTAGTTCTATCTATTCCCTTAAAAAAATGATTAATAAATTTTTAATATTAGTCGCTTTTGCAAATTGAATTTGTTCTAAGATTTGACGTTTTATAAAAATTTATTGGTATTACTTTTAATTAAATGAGATATTTAAGAGAATGATATAATTATTATTTTAAGTTATTGAAAATCTTTTTGATGTAAGAGAAACTTGAAAGATTACAAGATTATATTGGAGCTAAGGTAGTATTAAAAGAGATATTTGTTTCAAAAGTTATAATTGACAGGTTGATGCATATGAGTAACAAGTTAAAGATTTCATTTTCTAATTATGTTAAAATATTCAATGTACGTTCATCTATTTTATTTTATTTTTTAATCAAATTCATGGCTAACACACCCTTATTAGATGTTTCCATCTATTTTATTTTTCATGGATAAGTTTTTTAATAATTGTGCTTATCGATTATAACAGGTTATCCGACATATAATCAAGGTGCATGCGAGTTATTTTGGAATCCTATTCTCATAAAAGAGAGATAATCGACATCGAGATAGAGAATCGCTTAAATTTTATCTTAAAGGATTACTCTACAAATTAGTGAATTTCTACCCCCTCTCGTAATTTAACACTATTTTGTTTTGCAAAGCTACAAAATTTACTCTTTTAATTTAAAACCAGCAGTATTATTCAAAGTCAAATTTAGCAGAAGGATTCCCTTTAATAGAAACGAAATACATTTTTTTTGGGGGGGAGGGGGGGGAGGCTATTGCATGATTCATGCAACTCTTCTGCTATTGTCTTAAGTCAAAATATAATTGATGCAATTATAAGTTAGTGGGAGTTATGCCGAGATACTTAATTTGCAGGAGTAATCCAATCATTAACGTAAAAAAGTTATAATAGAATGAAGTATAGGGTAAAATAAAATTCAATGTATGGTCTTTTAATAGAAACATAATCATATATGGTGTGAAAGGTTAGTGTATTGGACAAGAATTGAAAATGAAAATATGTAGGCGTTTCACTTACTTTGTTTGGGAGTAATTGCAAGATTATATTATATGGTGTGAAAAGGTGCTTAAATGGGGGGGAAGAAAATAAGAGCAACAAATATACGTATGATTTTGGACTTTAAAAAAAAAATGTGGGCAACTAATTTGAGACGTCACGAAGCCGAGGAAAATTAGTAGTTCTCATTTATGTACCGATTACCGTAAAAATAGTATGGGCTAGTCAGCTTTTGGACTGGTAATTGAAAAATAAGGAGAAATTTAAAAATAGTTAAATTTATAAGTGGTCATTTAAAAATAGTCACAGTTTCAAAAGTAATCAGAATTTAGCCAGTTTTCATGTAAAGATAAATTTGAATGAAAACACTGTTCAAAATCCGGAAATACTCCAGCATAATATACTGAAATTCCAGTATATTATACTGGAGTTCTAATATAATATACTGGACTTCCAGCATAATATATTGGAGTTCCAGTATAATATATCAGTCCAGCATAATATGCTGGAAGTTCATACACAAGTGCTCCAATCTCCAGTATATTATGCTAAAACTTTCCGAGTGTTAGAGTTGTAGCATAATATGCTGGAAGTTCATACACAGGTGCACTGATCTCCGGTATATTATGCTGGAACTTTCCGTGTTGCAGCAAAATAATGGCTATTTTTCAATGACTTTATAAATGCTGGCTATTTTTAAATGGCCAGTCCGAAAACTGGCTAGCCCGTGCTATTTTTACTGAAAAATAGCCAGCGTTTGTAAAGTCATTGAAAAATAGCCACTATTTTGCTGTAATACGGAAAGTTCTAGCATAATATACTGGAGATTGGTGCGCCCGTGTATGAACTTCTAGCATATAGGAGTATAATTTGGGCGAAGTGCAACAATAGCCACTTTTAAGCCCGCTATTTAAAATACATTCACAATATACAATGTATTTTAATATTAGCCAATTCACCCAAACTTCAGGACTAAGTATTCTGAATTTGAAAATTCAGGACTTAGTGTCTTGAATTTTTGAGCTGCTAATTTGAAATTCAGGACTAAGTGTTCTGAATTTCTAAACCACTTATATAAAATTCAGGACATAAGATTCGAACTTCTGAACATAATTTTCGAATTTAGGACACGATGTCTTGAAGTTTGAACTTTGACGTTTTAACTCTAAGACGTCATGTCTTAAAGTTTAAGTCAAATTGGTTAATCTTTATATACATTGTAAACTGTGAATATATTTTAAACAATATGCTTAATAGTGTCTACCTAGTGTCATTTTCACTTATAATTTCCACTGTAATAGCACAAATTTGAATACGATGACCTCTTAATACAATCCTTGTCGAACCCATTTGAGACCTCTCTATTTTATTGTTTACGGAGGCTGACTCCGGATTTGAAGATCGCAAGAGCACTTTTGTACTCAACTTGTGATGGCCCAAGGGGTTATTTTATGAATTTAGACTTCATTCTATGCTTAATAGCCATAAAAGATTAATTTTAAATACCTCGATTTACGTGCGCAGTCCGGGCGTGAAACCGGAAAGCTTTTATGTGAAAATATGAGAAATAGTGATTTCTAGAATTTAAATTTGATTATAGTTGACTTTGGTCAACATTTTGAGTAAACGGGCCCGGATCTGTATTCCGATGATCCCGGTAGATCCGCAATAAAATATGGGACTCGAACGTATGCTTGGAAATGAATTCCGATGTCCCAAGCCTTAGAAATTAATTTTTGAAAGAAATTATTTTTCTGAATTATTATGAAATAAAGAAATGAATTAACGTTGGAAATCATTGGTATCGGGCCCGTATTTTGGTTCCGGAGCTCGATACAGGTTTGTTATGATATTTAAGCCTTGGCTGCAAAATTTGGTAAGAATCGGAATTTATTCGACGTGATTCGGACGTTCGGTTGATAAATAGTGAACTTTAAGTGTTCTTGAGAAAAATAATGAATTTTGAGGTTTAATTCATAGCTTTAGATGTTATTTTCATGATTTGATCGCACGAGTAAGTCCGTATGATGCTTTTAGACTCGCGTGCTTGTTTGGTTTAGAGCCCCGAGGGCTCGGGTGAGTTTCAAATAGGTTTGGGTTGTGTTGCGCTCGTTCTTTCTTATGCTTCGACGTCGTTTTTTCAGGCATACATGATATCATATTGAACAAATCAGCTCCGATTTCTGCTTTGAATGAACTATTAGATCCGTATCGTAATTACGGACCCGTATAAAAAAAATCATCGAATTTGGACATCGTATGAGGGTTTTATGGGTATTTTATTAAGTTTGCCAGATTTTTCAGGTTAATTACGAAATTGCCCCTGACGGCGTATTAAAAATCTGCACAAATTGCAAATATTAAAACCTACATATCTTCTTCATTATAAGGCCAAATTGAGTGATTCAAAAGCCTAACTTCACTAGAATTTCCCAAGGAATCCATTGGATACATAAAAATCGAGTTTCGGGATTGTTTGGCAAGAAAAACGAGGCAGAATAGCTGGCAGAAAACTATATATAAAACGGGCAGACTTCTTCTTCTTCAAATTTTCGAACACCACAGCCCTAAAAGTGAATTACTTCACCAAATATCATCCCCAAGTCATAGGTAATCAATTATAAACTTTACTCTTTCAATTAGCCATTATTTTTCATCACTTTTAAATCAAAAACTAAGAATTTTCATGGTAAAATTGAGGGTTTGGGTAGAATTAGAGAAGTTTATAAAAATCGAATATTTACCTCGAATTGAGGTCCGATTTTGAAATTAATTTTATATTTGGGTTCGGGGATGAACGGGTAAACGTAATTTGGTCCGAACCCCGAGTTTAGACCAAGCAGGCCCGGTGTCCGGTTTTCACTTTTTTTTTTAGAGAACTTAGGAAAAATTATATTTATCAATAAAGTTAGTTCCTTTAGAATTAGTTAATGATATTAAGTTAATTGTGATTAGATTCGAG